>JASDQU010099979.1:153486-174426 GCA_032191745.1 Picea mariana | reverse complement strand
TATTAAATAATGTATTTTGTTAATCCTTGAAAGGCCAGAGTGTCCAAACAATTGAAAGATGGCAGTGTGCATAGGAAATGCAATGTTTGATCATTATTAATAATAAATACATCACTGGATGCTACACGGACAAGGACAAGAGTTATAGGGGGCTATGATTCCACAATAAAGGGGGCTTGAGG
Organism: Picea mariana; assembly: GCA_032191745.1. Lineage (NCBI taxonomy): Eukaryota > Viridiplantae > Streptophyta > Pinopsida > Pinales > Pinaceae > Picea > Picea mariana. The sequence continues at coordinate 174,244 of JASDQU010099979.1, read as the reverse complement.
GGATAATTATTTATTTATATTTTATTTTCCCATTATTGTTTTAATGGAGAATAACAATTACATGAGCTTCTTGGGGGGAAGGCCAAGGGGTTCCTTAAATCCAATAATCACATAAACCCATATTTTTTCTATGGTTGTGCTTCTTATTCACTCTTTCATCCACTCACCATTCCTCATTCGTGTTTTGGCTTGGGAAGGGAAAAAATAATTTTTGAAGAGGAGCCATGGTTTTGTTGGATGTAAAGATTGCTAGTCTATTCCAACCATGAATTAAGGCTTGCATGGTTGATTTTCTTTGGCCTGTGTTCATCTTTGATCACAAATATGAATCTTGAGAGTCCCAGCATGGAGATTCTAGACCAGCTTCACTAGAGCCCAAGAAGGAGATGGACAGTCTGAGGGACTGCGTGGCAGAGAAGGGAGTCCATTCTCTTGGGTTGTGCAGGTTGGGTAGAAGAGAGTTGGTGTAATTGGATTTTTGTGGGTGCTGAGAAGCCTGTAGGAGCTTGAGTGCTGACTAGTTTGGGAAGCCCAATGACACTCTTGAACCATCCTTATGGATTCATAGCCCTGGATTGGGGGTGACAATGTTGTTCAGACTTGGAACAAAAATGTCTACGGTTGGGTGGAATGTCCTTGTTCTTCAACTAGTTGGTGATTCATTTCATTAAATATAAGTGCTCTCGATTATGGTTTTATTTACTTGTGTATTTATTCTGCTATGTATTTATTTATCTATGAATTTTTCATCCATAGTATGCATGCTTGTTGGTTATTGCTATGCATGACATATGTCTACTTTATTTATGTTGTAGCATAAATCTTGATCTATGCATGTGAATACATCATGCATTCTTTATTAATTAGAAGTTAGATCATAAGTCAATTTTAGTCCAGAGTGGGCTTGAAGTGGCATGGCCCGACCTGTGGGTGGTTGGGTACATTACAGATTGGTATCAGAGCTTCAGGTTGAAACACCAGCCCAATATGGGCCGAAACTATTGGAAAATGTATTGTGGTTAAGAATGATTATGTCCTTGCGATCTTAAAACTCAGGAGAGATGGCGTTGCAGGATCGCGCATAATCTAGAGTGTCATGCAGATGAAGATCCTTGTAAAGGATTGTAGAATCTTGACCATCCGCATTTGAATTCAGGAGTGATAACAACCATGTGATCAAGCATTTCTGGATCATTATATCAGAAGGTAGGTGAATGAGGGTTGTCTGATAAAGGAAAAACCATAGGCTGGGAAATATTAAGTCACAACCATCGGATCAAGCTTGTTGATCGCCAGCTGTTGATCGAAGCCAAGCGAGAGATGAAAGACTCTGGAACTTCTCCTCTTCAACAATTATGGTAGGTAGGCAAACCCTAAAATGCTGAAGGTCAAATTCATGAAGTCCTGTTGGCCGTCGGATCTGATAGGAGGATCGGGGGAAATCTCTGCCATTGACCACTTTGAAAAGTTTAAATTCAGGAGAATTAAACATTTTAGGACTGCTATAAACTGTTGATGGGTCTTAAATCCCTTAAATTCAACAACAGGAACTAAACCTGCCACTGAGGCCCAATAAGACTTTGTACCATTTAATAGTGGAATGGTTCTCCAGATCTTGCGAACCAGCCAATTAATCGATGGGATTTACATTTTCTTTCGAAGGTGTCTTCTTCAGTTTGGAATTTCTCTTTTTGTGTTTTTCTCTTAGGTGGGACCGATATAATATGGAAGCCGGTATAAACCAAATTGGCAACAAAAAATGGAAAAGGTTCTAAATACTGGAGAAGAGGCTAAGATTGGGATAACCCATTGCTCAAGCATGCAGATAACGATCGTCTACCACATGCCTAGTACTAATACATTAACCATGTGAGTAATCCGATTTCTGGCTAAGATGCTAATTAGCAGAAGAAACACACATGTGATAAAATAACGACAAGTAAAATAATTCACTTAACTCTAATTATCCATCACATAATAACACAACGATTCATCTTCATCATTAAAGAAAAGAACTGTAAAACATTTGCATCAGATAACTTATCAATAGATTTAATAGCTCTTACTTGTTACAACATACATTCATGAGATGAGATAGGAAATAGTTCTTCTCCACATCCAATCATACACGCATTTGATGAAAACACAACTTTGTCTTTGGTCCAGAAGGACTTCTCAATTAAAGGCAACTCCAAAATAATTCTTAACAAAACCATAAATGAGAGTTTCTTACAACAACCATCAACCCTTAACTAATCGATCAATGCTCTTATTTATAACATTAATTTAACTAAAAATAACAGCTAAAGTGAAGGTGAGTAAAACAAAATTTKCCACATGGCATTATCTCCTAACAATTTTCTAACAGTCATTTTAAAATATCACTTAAAAGTGTGACTCTTCTCATACTCCGACCAACTGATGAACAACTCCTCGTAGGTGTTGGCATATGGGAATCTATGTTGTTCCATCGAAGCCACACAAATCTCTCTTATGTCTATCACATGTGCCCGATACTTCACCAGATTGGTACTTAAATGTTGTAGCATGTCCCGAGATTTGATCGAGTGTTCCATAAACCTTCACACTTGACCCAGCTCTCTTGTGCTTGTCACCTTTACTATTTCCTAGGACTATGATGGATCTTGCTCGATGTGCGATTTGACTATGTTTCACAAGTCGTCGAAGTAATCGAGTGTGCCGAACTTGGGGAGTCCAATATCCTTCATCTCCTTGTTTATTTTTCTAACCCACTTTCTCTTGGATTTCTCGGTGAGGTTACTGAGCCATTTTTTCTCAGCACTCGGAGGCATCTTTCCTGCAATCAAAATTAAAATCGTTTAGAGATTGCGTATAGAGCAACACTTTTCTAAATATATCTAAAAAGTGTAAGCGTGAAGAATCCAGACTGGTGCATACCTGTAAAGCTTTCTAAACCTGGGTGTTTGATACTTACGTGATCTCTGCAATCCTTCGAATTGCTGGCACCTCTTCCATTAGCACCTTCATATTTTCTCTAGTTAGGGTGGGTTACATCCGCGTGCCACATAATGATAGATCTGGTACAGAAAAAATATGAGAGTTGAAGTCATGCCAGTGGCTGGTTGCCCCTTGGAGTTGGGAAAGGATGTCAGATCCAAACATGTGCCTATCATATGAGTATGTTCCAAAATAATCATATCTTGTCATGAGGGAAGTCGTTAGGCATCTCAGGTCGAGGCAAGTTGTGAAAACAAAAGTCACATCAGCAAGTGCATCAACCATCATTAGCTCATCATGAAGGCTAGAGAATTTAAAAAATAGAGATGATCGTACCACACACCCTCTGCAACTCCTATTGGCTGCATCTCACACTCCTCAGAACATACTCGTCGCATGGATGTGCCACAAAAAAAAAGAATTGGTTTTCTTCAAAACATCCTGTCACCAGGAATCCAGTGTTCACTGGCATGTTTCCACTCAATGCCCAAGTTGTTATAAATTATGGATGTTCTTCATGTGTTCTACTCACCAACTGAGCTTATGCATTGTTGGTAATTCCCCTTGCGAGCCCAGTCTGATCAAATTTTTCTCTGTGTGCCCTCGTCAAGTTCCCTACGCATAAGACAGATACATTGTCGCACCATAGGAACTCCTCAAAACACAAGACAGGGCATGCAAAGCAGCCGAAGCGCCAAGCTTGAGCCCCAAAACATCTGGGATTCATTCTTACCCGCAACAAGCATTCCCAAGGTTTCAAAAGGAGGTTCCTACCTACACGCGGAAATGATGGTATCGCCCCACGTGAAGGTAGAAGTGGAAGAAGTTATGCTGGAAGAACAAACGTTGGAAGCCACGCCTCCCCAACAGCAGATATCCCAGAGAAGAGGAAGTCCAAGGAAGAATAAGGAAGGTTGGGAAAACTAAATCTCGATTGAGTCGTGTGCATGATCGACCGTCGAGGCATTACACATGCGTGCTATCCAGCTAGATCCTGTCGAAACCATAAGTCGGGGGAGCGGGAGCAGAACGAGGAGGAAAAATGACTCAGGTTCTAACGTTCAAGAGTCGATTCAGTAGTTGGAGCAGGCACAACTCACCATTGTTGAACTTTACTAGGAAAATAGAGAATTAAAACAAAAATTGACGGAAAATACCCTTGAGGTGTCAACATCACAAGGTCGTGAAGGGAATGTAACATAGCTAAAGAGACAACTTCGAGAAGCATAAGATACAATTGTGCAGCTACGCGAAACACAAAGGGTGTCGGAAGAAAAAAAAATGAAAACATCTCAGGGAGCGCGAAGCATCCAGGGAGAAATTCCATGCGGACCTTTTCAGCGTGCAAAAGAGGCATGATTGATGAACACTATTTTGTATTCTCAGACGTGGTAAAAAATCTTAATAGTTTTCCTTTTTGAAAATTTTCATGTTCTTAATGTAAACTGGGTTGGTTGGCAAAAAGGTGTAGACAATGTCTCTTGTATGTAATATGATATTGATGGGGATATAATATAAAGTCTTGAACTTTGATGAAAGGACTTTGGTTGTAGTGGTTGGATGCATCGTTTCTTCTCTTTGCGTGTGTATCTACTGTGTTCTTTGTCCAAATTGTCTTGTAAGTTAGCCCCGAATTTATACTTAGTGGTGCTCCGAGTTACTTTGTATTTTCATTGATACTCTTCTAGGAAGCCTCCGACGCTGAATGATTTCATTGTACGATGCTGACATGGAAAAACTGACTCAAGGTGTGACATGGGCTTCGGGAACCGATAACGACTCAGGTGAAATCTAGATCGTATTTTTAACCACTCTGGCAATGACATATGGAAGATGATGACATGTGGTTTGATCATGTATCTCAATCAGAGTCGGGGTTTCAACAAGATGCGTGTGTTAAAATAAACCTGGGACCGTTGATGCTAAAAGGTATCGGGGGTTGACGACCAGGGATAAAATTATCACGTTCTCTATGGAGTAGCTTTCTAAAACTCATCGATGCCGAATGGTATCGGGGATTGACTATCGACAAAGCCTTTATTTCTTCATTAACGCTTACTCTTTTAGCCTTATAATGATGCCGAAGGGATCGGTCATTGGCGTTATCCTTGTGTGATGCCTATCATGAAAGAAAAATCCCTTCTGTCGATGCCGACAAAGATCAGCGCTCGACGACCTTGGTTCTCTCGAGTGATTCTCTTTCATCTTTAATTCTTACTGATGCTAAATTCTTGAGCGCGTTGGGGAAATATTTTGGTCGTCGATTCTTTTTTTAAATGTTAGTCTTTTAAGTTATGAGTTTTGACATGTTCAAGCAAACTATGAAAGACTTAAATGAGAATAAAAAATGATAAGCGAAGGCAACATTTTTCATAATGAATTCAAATTAGACAGCGTAAAAGATCAAGTGGTACCAAAAATGTAAAATTTGACATAGAACTTTTAGGGTGTGTTGAGTGCTCAACAAATGGCAACTTACTGGGAAAAATAAGAATCTCTATTCCTCCTTTAGGCTCGACTGATGCGAAAGCAGGTGGAGAACTTAACTAGTTTTAAATCAGAGCCTTTTTTACATTTTCTTTTGAAATTCTCTGGTTGATGCTTCCGGGTCTGCCTGTGGATATTTTAACCTTTATTCCTCCTTCGTTTCCTTTAACCCTAACTCATGCCCTCTTTGAAATACGGTGTTGGTCTGCTGCCAGTGAGTGTCCATAGCCCCGACGGAGTCACCCCTAAATTACAGACCTTTCTTCTCTACCAACAAGCATCCATATCCGCAATGGAGTTAGCTGCATATCCTCTCCTACTATTCACTCATTTGATAAAGTCAATTTTATTTCGGCAGAATGCCCTGAGCGAGTGGGAGAGGATGACGTCTGTTTATTTTGCAAAATGAGATGGTTAAGGTGAATCCTTAGCTAGATTTGTCTTCGGGATTCATGCAGTCCTTTTCAAATTTCCTTCTTTCCCTTAAGGTTTTACCAGACCACCAAGAAGACATGTATGCATTTCTCCAAAGTTGTTCATTTGCGTAGGTTAGATAGAGGACCCCTCGAAAAACAACTATAGGTTCTCCAACGTTTCTTGCGTTTGTATGTGAATGAAGAGTGTGGAAGAGAGTCCTCTATGTCGCATGACTTGAGGCTAAGCATTTTATTGCTAAAAACAATATTCAAAAGTGAAAAAGACCAAATATAAAAAGAAAACAACAAAAATGCATTTCGCAATCGACCTAGCTAAAACCAAAATCATGAAAACATGCATACAAAACATGCAATTTTTTTTTTCTTTTTTTTAATGGAAATATTGTTTTAGGGCTTGGCCATTTACCGGGAGGGAATCAGGTTCCCCCCTCAGATTCTGTAACCAGTAAGTTCCTACCCCAATCTTCTCATCCACTTGGAAAGGTCCGAGCCATAGATTCTGAAACTTGGAATGTTTGCCTTTAAGCTCGTTTTCTCTGTCCCATTTCAAGACTAAGTCTCCTAATTAAAAGTTCCTTTCTTTATCCTTATGCTTGTCAAACCATCTTTTAACGATCTGCTGGTGGGCTATAAATTTTGATTTATCTTTTTCCCTTTCTTCTTCCAACATGAGCAGAGTGTCAATTCTTTGTTGTATGACTGATGAAGGCTGTCCTCTGGAATCTTGGGCAAGTTGAAGAGATGGAAGATAAAGCCCATTCAGGAGAATGGCTTCCCACCCGTATACTATGAAGTATGGGGAATTTCCTATAGCTTCCTTGGGTGTGAATCTGTCTTCCCATAAAGCGTTGTGGAGTAAATTATGCCAATTCTTTTGGTTATCTGCAACCGTTTTCTTCAATATCCTTACTAGGTTCTTATTAGTTGATTCTTCCATTCCATTTCCATGTGGATAATAATTTATAGAGTATCTAATTATGATTCCTTTGTCTATAGAAAAATTCATCAATAGGGTGGAGGAAAAGTAATATGCATTATCAAAAACCAGGATGGAAGGGACACCAAACCTGGTGATTAGCTGTTGTTCTCTGAATTGGATTACCACCTTCTCATTTACAAGAGTCAGAGGGATGGCCTCTGCCCATTTTGTGAAATAGTCAGTGGCAGTGAGTATGTACTTGTGTTGTTTTGAAGAGCTTGGTGTAATTTCTCTTATGATTTCTAACCCCCATTGCTCAAAAGGCCTAGAAACAGTCACCGGTTGGAGTGGGACTGTTGCTCTCTTCTCTCTCCCAGCACTTACTTGACAAGTTCTACAGTTTCCAACATATGTGTGAGAATCCTTGAACAAAGTGGGCCAATAACAACCATCTCTCAGTGTCTTATGAGTAGTGATGTTTCCTGCAAAATGTCCACCGGCAGGGCCATCATGGAGCTCATTAAGAAATTTGTCTGCATCTTCGCGTTCGAGACATATTAAAAGTACCCCATAATAATTAATTCAAAAGAGTACTGAATTTATGAGGCGATATTATGCGGATTTCAACCTGAAAGATCTCCTTTCCCCGGGGTTGAGGTTTTCTGGGCAAGTCCCATGGTGCAGGAGATAAGTCAAATTCTCATACCAAGACTCTTTCCCTGGGGAAATGTATGAAGCTTCACCATACCATAATGTCATTTCATTCTCCCATCCGAAGTCTTCATTTACTTGGTCATGGGCCTCAACTTCTAGTTTGCATAATACTTGTCCTTTAACTACTTTAGCAGGTTTTATTTTCTAGATTAAATTCTTGGACTACTACCATCTAGTTCCCTCTTCTTTCCCCCATATCCTGTTGAGTGAATAGGGATCGGATTATGGGGTGAGGCACAATTACTTTGGCATGGTTGTTGAGGATGTAAGATCTGAAATGTTTTATTTCTTTATAAATTGCATCAGCCTATTTACCTATAGCATGATAATTTAGTTCGGCTCCTTGGAGGTTAGTGCTCATGAACGACAATGGAGCCTCATTGTTTTCATCATCCTTCTGAGTTAGAACCACAACTAACAATTGATCGGAGGTGAAAGTATAGATGAATAAATCTCTATTAAAATCGAGACTTAGTAACATGGGGGCTTGAGATATAGAAGTTTTAATATTGCTAAAGGCATCCTTTTTCTCATCGTCCCACTTAAATTCAACATATTTGCGAATCATTTTTTGTAATGGTATGACAGTCTCGATGAAAGCGGGTGTGAAATTCCTTACAAAATTGATTTTCCTGAGGAAGGATTGCATTGAATTTTTGTTGTGAGGTAAAGAGAGTTGAGTTATAGCTTTGACTCACTCAGGGTTTATGCGAATGCCTGCTTGGGATATTATATGACCTAATAGCTTTCCTTCTTCGACACCAAAGATATTTTTCTTAGGGTTTAAAGATATACCTTATTTTCTACACCTTTCAAAAATCTGGGTCAAGTGTTGGATGTGCTCCCCTCTGTTCTTTCAATATACAATCACGTCGTCTAGATACACTACCACACACTTGTTGATCAACTGTCAAAACACTATGTCCATTTCCCTTTGGATGTTTTCCCCTGCATTGATTAACCCAAAGGGCATGCGTTTGTAAGAAAAATTCCCCCACTCGGTTCAAAAGGTAGTTTTCAAATGGTCTTCCTCTAAAATCAGAACTTGGTTGTAACCCGAGAAACTGTCCAGCAGAGAGAAAATATCAGAGACGGACACGGTATTCAAGAGTTGCTCCATCGGTGGAGCTGGGTAGTTGTCCTTTTCTGAAGCTCTATTAAGGTTCCTAAAATCTATGCATAAGTGGATTACTCCTGACTTTTTCCTCACACGAACCAAATTTTCTACCCATGTGGGATGTCTAACCTGGAAGATAATTTTGGCATTTAAATGTTTCTTCAACTCCTGACACATGAGAGGTTCTAGGGATGGGTGGTACGTCAGGAATTTTTGTTGGAAGGGTTTCACTTCGGGTTTTAATGGGATAGTGTGTTGAATGATACAGGTATCATAAGTTTTTAGATCTCGGTAGGACCATGCAAAGACATCTTGATATTGTCTGAACAATTTGAGATAAGCCTTCCTTTCCTCTTTAGATATAGTTTTGCAGAGATTTATATTTTTTGGGTTTTCTAGGGTTCCAATATTTATAGTTTCATGCATGGGACAGGAACTACTGGTCTGCGCATTTTTGGGCCCCTTAAACCGTTCTTTTAGGTCAAAAATATTCTCTAAATTAGCTTTCCTCTTCGAGATTGTGTGAGACTTTGATTTTTCAGTCGGTTTACCCGTCCGAGGATCAACTTCTATTGGTTTTTCTTGGAATACTTCATCGTCAATAGCTAAGTCTTTGAAATTATCTTGGTTAGTCAGAAAGTTTATGATCTATTCATCTCCTTCAAATACTTTCCAATTAGAAATGTTGTTAGGCACTGATGGTTTGTAGAGTAGTTCCACAGTGAACTGAGAGGCTTCATAATCTTCTAGAGGTGTCAGCCTTGAAGAAGCTGTAGCCAAGGAATCAACAAAGATATTCTTTTATCTGGGGATTGTTGTGATATTCAAAGACTCAAAAATCCCTATTAACCTATGCACTTCCTGTTGATAATTATTTAGGTGCGGAGATTTTCAATGTATAGTATTCCTTACTTGTCTAATGATAATTTCAGAATCCCTGAAAACCTTCAATTCTTTGACATTTAAGTCTATGTCTTTGTTTAACCCCTATACTAGAGCTTCATACTTGGCGGTGTTGTTTGTGCATTTGAACTCAAGTGTACATGATAGGAACCTTTGGATCAATGAGGATGCACCCTGCTCCAGATCCCTCTTGTGATTTATATACATCAAAGTATATGGTCCAAATTTGTGAGCGAAAACTATCCGTTTCTTCTTTCTTATTACTTTCTTGCTCTCCTATATTTTGTCCGGTGATTTCTAGCACATGTTCTTGATAGAAGATAGTTCCCTCTGTCAGTATCGACCATTTCTCTTGAAACACCATTTCATAATTTTGAGTGAGAGGGATATCAGATGAGAGGGGGGAGAATTTTCCGAAGTAGGAATCACATGAATAATTGCCTAGCACAGGGAAGTCTGCCGATGAGGGTTCATTTAAGGTTTCTATATTAGTGATTGTATGTTTTAAATATCTTTCCCTATCAATTCTGATCATATTTTTGTACCCCTTTAATGGTAGCCAAAGGTGTTCCCAATCTGTACTAAAGTATCCGTTTAACTTCTCAGACCAATCTCTTCTTAACAATAATCCATAAGCCTCTGGGATGTCTACTATAATGATGTAAATCACTTGCACAAACTTAGGATGCATGTCTATTCTGATCATTACATCTTTGAGTTCTCCCATGACCTTCACCTGGGTTTTGTCTAGTTGTATTACATGTTTATCACTCTTGAGAGGAACTACATTTAGTTTTTTACAGATAGACAGTGGCATAATGTTAGAGGATGCTCCTGAATCGACCAAAAAATTGTGGAGGTTCCTGTTGAAGACTTCAAATGTTAAAAGGAAAGGTGGGACAAAAGGTCTTCCCTTATTATCTTCAGAACAAGTGTTCACAGTTGGTTTATTCCCTAAGTATGTGGGGATTATATTTATTCTTGAGTCGGTGCTCGTCGTAGGATTTTCTATTGATTTCAAAGGCTGTAACATGAAGTCCTTTTTATGAGGGATCATACAAATGTCCATGACTGATATATTAGCCTTTAACTTCTTCAAATATTCAACTACGTTGTAATCAAGTTTGGGCGATTCTTGGGTATGGATGCTTATAGGGTTCTTACGGGGATCAAAAGGTACTTTCAGGTGATCGGGGGTTGTCTTTACCCCCGAAGTTTGGGTAGTAGTGATATCTTTCAAGACGGGCAGACCCTTACAACACATTTGCACAACCGAGACCTTTGCAGGTGGTCCTTGAGACTCAAATAAGTCATCAGAATGCAGGATTAGGTCAGGATACCATACCAACATGGCTATATCTTCTTGTGGATCAATCTCTTCCTGGTCAACAACATTCATAACTGAATCGCTTGATTGTTCAGTCAGGGGGACCCCATCTAGAAACCGGTTGGCCATTAAATTCATGGCATGCACCCATTGGGGGCATTCTTTTTCAGAGTGGTTCTCTTGATGGTAAATACAGAAAGAGTCAGATGCTACATTTCCCAGATTGATATTTAAGTTAGTTTGGGGGGGGGGGTTCTATTAGCACTGAGAGTCACCCTCAGATTGCGGGAGGATAAGCCCATTACCCATCAAAGTTTTTGGTGGATGTTGGTTTTATATGAGTGGAGGTCAATGGAAAAAACTCAATATATGAATGATGTTTAACACAGAAATGGACAAGAAATGCATAGGGAAGTGAGGGCTACATTAACTTCTGTCAGTGAGTTGAGTTTAAGTGTGAGCAGAGGGAAGACTTAGTGAGGAAGGTGAACAAGACTTCTATGGGCATTTGGCTTTCAAGAAGCTTGGATAAGAAAAATTTAGACTCAATATCACTCTTTATTTCAAGCTTCAGACACCGAAATATTTCCAAACAACATAGTCACAACATCACAATGATCAAACCTACATCACCATGCAGCTACAACAACTCGACTGGATCCTCCATGGCCAAGCCATTTCGTGTAAGAGGGAAAAAGATAACAAGGGAGCTGAATAAAACTGGTCACGATGCCACTGTAATCAAACCTACATTACAACAACATAACAACCCTCGACTAGATCCTCCATGCCCGAGTGTTTTAGCACAATTTTTACAGAGAGATGAAAATAAGCTGACTTCTATTAACATGAAAGTCTAAAATTTGATACATAACCAGAGAACAGTTTTGGCATCAAAACATTACAAAATAGGGATCTCTTCTCAACTAGTTGACGACCTTAAAAAAATATCAAAACTACTTATTTATACTTAGAACAATTCACCACTACCAGGAGTGTGATATGATCACTACATTCAAAGCATTGCATCTGGGCAGTCTTTTGTCAGACTGTGCATGTATCCCTCTATCATACATGAGCTCAGATCGACATGGATTTGGTAGGGACCCACAGGGGTACCATGGGTTGACGGTTCAATCCCCATGGCTAGACCTTCAATGCCTTCCATTTATGGATTGATTCGAGGTTTTAACTACCGACTCTATTTTCATTAACTGCCTTTTATTGGGGAATCAATGAGATTAAATTCTTAGGGGGTGGCCACATGGTTCTCTTGGATAGGATGTTATATAAACATGTGATTGTGGGGATGCTTGAAAGTGGTATGGGTTTAGACCGCTTTTGGGCCCGCAATCCACCACCTTTCGCCACGTATCACTTTCACCCTACCATGGTTTCAATTGTGGGACCGCTCAATAATTTTATCGATCGAGAAAGTTGTGTCCCTGCAATGAAGCATGGCCATTGATCTGGACCCAGTTTGTGATCTGGGCACACCTACTAGATTTATCACTATTGTCAAGCTTAACTATCCGCCAACTTTAGAATCCGCCAAACTGTGCCCTGGGGGAGGGGGGTGCTACTCTTGACGTTGAACAATAACACCTCCCAGAGGATGACTTGTTGCTGCTATGATGATGTGTCATTAAAGAGAAGTGACATGTGTCACTAAGAAAGAAGCGTATAATATGCCCACAGCTGGCTGGACTGAGTGCCATGTGTCACTGCTGAGTAGGTTCCAGGTGTCACGACCGATGAGTGCGCCACATGTCCATTCTGATAACTGCCACGTATCCTCTTAAATCGATGACCGAGATCTCCTTTGGGTCTCTGGACTCCGAGAAAATCCAATCTAAAACCTCATCCTCTTCCACGGGCTTTTACTGAGAGCTAAGGATCAACGACTAAGATCCCTTCGGGTCTCCGGTCTCTGGGAAAATCAAAAATCAAATCTCTCCTTTTCCCCTTCGCTTTCCTCTGGAGCTCTAGATCTCGTGCCGCATGTCCATTTGAATCGGACAAATGAGAATTACTCTGGGCCTTCGGGCTTCAGGTGTTTTGGGTATTTAGGACTTCGGGCGCTTCAGGCCTTCGGGACTTTGGGAACTTTGGTGCTTCGAGCCTTCGGGACTTTGGGAGGAATTGTTGCTAAGATCAACGACTCCCTGCTGATTTTGAGATCAATGGTCCATGATTACTTTGGGAGTTTGGGCTTCGAATCTTCATAATTTTTATGCACTTCTCACTTCGAACGGTTGGATCAACTGCCACTTGTCCCCCTCAAGATCAGACGACTCATTCTCACTTTGGGTTTCGGGACTTCAGACCTTTGACAAACAAATTTAAAAATATTTTGAACCCCCAATTTTCACGAACCACCGATATGATATTCTCAGGAATGTCTGCCACTGAAGATGATCTTGCTTGTTTCTTGCATTTCGAGCCTGAAAAAGACTGCTCTGAATGTTTCTCTTTGACGTTTCTTGTGTAGGACATGAAATTGGACAACCTGCTACCCTTGAAAACTACATGTGATAACATTTGGCTCCACAGGGGATGGCATGCTCCCTGCGAGCTACCACGAACAAGTAGTTCCAGTCGCCTTATGCATTGGGCTATGGAGTCATGCTCAAAAAACATCCTACTAAGGATTAAAGGTCGAAAAGCACACTATCCTAAAAATGAAAGAAAAATACATGGGATCCAGGAGGAGCTTATTTATGTACATTCCTAGACTAATTAATTTTTACAAAGCGCTAGGTGAAAGAAAACTTCCACCATAGCTATTCAAGCAACTCTCTAGCTGCAAAATTGTTTACTTTGTCATTGATAAAATAAAAACAATGCAACTGTGACAGCAAAATGATTATGCTTTTCATCTCTCCTCCCAGTGCTGAAGTCAGGATAAAGCTGAGTGGCTCCATGACATGAAAGAGATGCAACTCTATGTACTCCCTTACAGGTTCATAGATCAAATGACAAAATCCACTGGGTTGGTGACATAAAACATACTTTGTCTTACAACTGATCACACATGGATGAATGTCTCTGGCAAGCACGGGTGAGCAAGCGACTGATGTAGGCTGACTGATCCCAGGTGATGGTTGATCATTTGAAGTCTCTAGGAAAGATATGAACTGCAAATTTGGCTCTCCCTCTTCTTCTTCATGACTCTCCCAAGGATAAAAATCATAATTATCATAAACATGAAACATGGGAAAGATCTGCCCTTTGTCTTCTGCAGGCACAAAATGACATATTTTCACACAATATTTTTCCTCAATGTATAAAGGAAAAGGCTCCGTGGTATGCTCTTGGAAATCCTCAAAATCTGAAACATATGATTCCATGTGTATAGCCATAGGATCATGAATCATGTGACAAAATCCTGGTTTCTCTATAAGACTAGGCTGCTCCTCTGTAAATGCCTCTCTGCTTGCAAATAAAAAACCTCCCTGCTCCTTCGAAAACAACTCTCGATCATCAACAACTGTAGTCTCTTTTCCTTATTGTTGTTCCAGCTTTGATTCATAATCACTATCTTCTTGCTCAGAATCTGAAACATGCTGACAATATTCTTCCTTAGGCACATGCAAGTTTTCAAGATCTGCTTGCATATGAACCCTCTTGCTAGCCTTGATGTTCTCTTCGACTTCTTGAACATCTTCAAACAGGTGTCTTAACGATGAATATTTCCTCTCTCTCAGGAGAAGTACCAACTCTGTATGTTGAGCCAAGACATAGTACACCATGGCAACAGTCGCTATGGGTCTAATATCCATAGGCATATTATGATAAACACTGAAAACCTCTTGTTGAATATAGCCAAGGCTTCCTTTTCCCCTCCCCTCAAGGCATTAAAATCAAACTAGTATTAATCAAGGGACTTGTTCTCACCCCAACACTTTAAAAATGCATGGCAAAGATCGGTTTAGGAGCCAATAGAACTAACTTCCAGACATCCAAACCATAGAACAACATCTCCAGACAGGGATTGTGAGAACAACCTCATGGAAACATCATCATGAACAATCTCAAATAGATTGACAAAGCTCTCAAAGGCCTCCAAATGCCTCTAAGCTGTAATATGATCCTCTTTAGAAACCCGAGGAAGATACTCAAAGGAATAACAAGGATAAGGATGAAGGTCATGTGGTAGCCTTAAAGGTTTAAACAACTTATTTCTGATTTTTATTTGAAAATAAGTGGGCTAATCATGAGGATTAACGAGTTCATGGCAAGGCTCAACATGAATAATGGAGGGTAACGAGATTTGAGAAGACTGTGAATTATTTTCAACCTCCTCAGGGCTATGAGGGTGATCAATTTCAAGAGGAGATGCAATACAGATCTCACTTTTATGCATAGGGAGAAGTGAAGACATGAGATCGATATCTACAACACAAGAAGAGGGCATGTTTTCTTCTTCCAAAGATGGATAAATAAAGCAAGGACTATTATCATCTAAATAGACAAAACAAAGGACAATCCTCTTTATATGTGAAGGGAAAGAGAGAAATGAGCTGATAAACAAGAACAATATTTCATGAATAAATATCATAAACTTATACCTGGTCTTCCCCTTCGGTATGGTCATCTTTCTGTCAACAAGATCCTCCCTAGTGGAGTCTTCGATTGTGGAGTCTCCAGGTGCAATTTTCAATATTCAATGGTTCTGATGTCTGATGCACCTTCAGAATCAAAAGTTCGTTGTCGTTCTTACCCAGGGAAATGTCTTCAATTCATTCCCCGACAACGACGCCAAGAATGTTATCACTCAGAGTCACCCTCATATTGTGAGAGTATAAGCCCAGTACCCATCAGATTGTTTGGTGGATGTTGGTTTTATATGAGTGGAGGTCAATGGATATAACTAAATATATGAATGATGTTCAACAATGACCTGGAAAAGAAATGCACAGGGAAGTGAGGGCCACATTAACTTCAGTCAGTGAGTTGAGTTTAAGTGTGAGCAGAGGGAAGACTTAATGAGGAAGGTGAACAAGACTGCTATGGGCATCCGACTTTCAAGCTGCTTGGAGAAGAAAAACTCAGACTCGAGATCACTCTTGAGTTCAAGATTTAGAAACTGAAATATGCTGATACAACACAGTCACAATAGCACAATGATCAAACCTACATCACCATGCAACTGCAACAAATCAACTGGATCCTCCATGCCCGAGCCATTCAGTGTAAGAGGGAAAAATATAACAAGGGAGCTGACTAAAACTAGTCACGATACTACTATAATCAAACCTACATTACAACAACATAACAACCCTCGACTGGATCCTCCATGCTCGAGTGTTTTAGAAAAGTTTTTACAGAGAGATGAAAAGAAGTTGACTTCTATTAACATGAAAGTCTAAAATTTGATACATAACCAGAGAACAGTTCTGGCATCAAAACATTACAAAATAGGGAGCTCTGCTCAACCAACTAATGACCTTAACAAAATATCAAAACTACTTATTTATACTCAGAACAATTTGCCACTACTAGGAGTGTGATCAGATCACTACATTCAAAGCATTGTGTTTGGACAGTCTTCTGTAAGACTGTGCGTGTATCCCTCTATCAGATGTGAGATCATATCGACATGGCTTTTGTAGGGAAATTTTCCCACAGGGGTACCATGGGATGATGGTTTAGTCCCCATGGTCGGACCTTCCATACCTTCCATTTATGGATTGAGCTGAGGTTTCAACTATTGGCTCTGTTTTCATTAACTTCCTTTTCTCAAGGAATCAACAAGATTAAATGCTTAGGGGGAGGCCATGTGGTGATCTTGGATAGGATGTTATATAAACATGTGATTGCAGGGCTACTCAAAAGTGGTACGGGTTCAGACCGCTTTTGGGCCCGCAATCCACCACCTTTCTCCATGTAGCACTTTCACCCTACCATGGTTTCAATTGCGGGACCGCTAAATAATTTTATCGATCGAGCAAGTTGCATCTCTGCAATGAAGCATGGCCATTGATTTGGATGCGGTATGTGATCTGGTCGCACCTACTATATTTAGCACTATTGCCAAGCTTAACCACCCACCAACTTTAGAATCCGCCAAACTGTGCCTTGGGGGAGGGGGATGCTACTCTTGACATTGAACAATAACACCTCCCAGAGGATGACCAGTCGCTGCTATGCTGAAGTGTCATGAAAGAGAAGTGACACATGTCACTAGTAACGAAGTGAATAATATGCCCGCAACTACCTGGAATAAGTGCCACGTGTCATTTCCAAGTAGGTGCTAGGTGTCATGACCGACAAATGCACCAGATGTCCATACTGATAACTGCCACGTATCCTCTTCAATAGACAACTGAGATCTATTTTGGGTCTTCGCACTCCAGAAAAATCCAATCTCAAACCTCATCCTCTTCCATGCCCTTTTTCCCAGAGCTAAGGATCTGGCGACACATGGCTCCTGGATCAATGACTAAGATCCCTTTGGGTCTCCAGGATTCAGGAAAATCAAAAATCAAATCTCTCTTTTTCCCCTTTGCTTTCCTCCAGAGCTCTAGATCTGGCACTACATGTCCATTTGAATCGCATGACTGAGACTTACTCTGGGCCTTCGGGCTTTAGGTGTTTTGGGTCTTCAGGACTTCGGGTGCTTCGGGCCTTTGGGACTTCAGGCACTTCAATGCTTCGAGACTTTGGGAGGCACTGCCACTAAGATCAACGACTCCCTACTGATTTTGAGATCAATGGTCCATGATTTGGAAGTTCGGGCTTCGACACTTCAGAAGTTTTATGTAGTTCTCACTTCAAAACTCCCGAAGCTCATTTCCCCAAACGCTTGGATTGACCGCCACCTGTCCCCCTCAAGATCAGATGACTCATGCTCACTTCAAGTTTCGAGACTTTGAACCTTTGAAAAACAACTTTAGCAATATTTCGAACCCCCGATTTCTGCGAACCGTCGATCTTATATTCTAAGGAATGTCCATTGCTGAAGCTGATCTCACCTGTTGCTTGAATTTTGAGCCCGAAATGGAATTCTTTGAACGTTGCGCTTTGACGTTTCTTTTGCAGGACGCGAACTTGGACAACCTGCTACCCTTGACAACTACATGTGATAATAGGTTCAATTTCTTTAAACGCTGGGTTCCTTTTAAAGAAATGCTTCTAGGGCCTTTGGCCTTGGTTTCCCTCCCCTGCACTTCTTTTCATGTCTATGATCTCATTTGATTACTTCTTGACCATGCGTTGTAGGTCTTCTATGTCTCCATTACCCTTTTCGGGAACTTGTTCTGCTTGTTTCCCTAGCGGTCTAGTTAAAAGGAGTCCTCTCCTTGGAGGAGGTTGGATTTATTTTTTAGCTAACAAGACTTGACCTTATTTACACCCCTTCATCTGGAACTCTATAGTTTTGGCTTCTTCAAAATTCTCAGCTAGGTTTTGGTTTGGCAGCTCTCTTCACAAACATGGAAATAGAAGTTGGTAGGGATTAGCGTATACTTTGATTTGCAACTCCTGAGTCAGTTTATCTTCGGGTTGGAATTTTTTCAATATAGTTGTGAATATTTTATTGAAATCTTTAACCTTCTCCTTTGAACTCATGGTGGTGGCAAACAATTCAACCATCAAAGCTCCTGTAGTGGTTTCCTCGACAAATTTATCTAGAAAATCCTTCTGAAACTTTGTCCAACTGGTTATGGATCCTACAGGTAAGTTAAAATACCATGTGGAAGCTGAGTTCTCAAAAGTGTAGGGGAACATCCTGCAAACTACGTCTTCATGCTAGACATTCATTAGTCTGATAACCAATATGAATTTCTTGATATGATCTTCAGGCAATCCTGAGATCTCGAGATCAAATTTAGGAAGTAACTTCTTTGGATGTCGGGGAAGGTTATGGATTCACCTCGGGATGGCCAAAGAGTCTATGGCCAACCAATATTGACTTTTCTGTGGAGGGTCTCCCCTTTATTCATCATGGTCATTGTTGTCTTCCATATCTTCGAATTCTGAGTTAAACTCCTCCTCTTTCGAAAAATCGTCTGGTTCAGAGATGTCACCGGCTGGCGTTTCACGGATTAGGTTAAGAGGATGTTCGATTTCGGTTATTGAAAAATATTTTAGGTATTCTACTATGGAAGGAAACCTGGTCGGGGGTGTCGGCCACTGGTCTGCTTATTTTTTGTCTTCGAGGAAGTATCAAAGATAAAGACAATGCACTGATCTGTCGAGCGTATTCTCTTATGATTCTTCTGAATTGATTTAATTCCTCATGAGTAGGAGCATAAGGCATGTCAGGGAACAAGCGTTCTTCCTCGGTATGGGGTGAGTTACTCATTTTAGGAGTACTCAGTGTGTGTGGGCTGTCTTGGGAATGACTAGCCATACATGTGGGTTGTTTTGAATCTACAGGTTGTCTGAAATATTATGTGAAATATGTATTCAACCATTCATTCTCGACCCCTTCTAGAGCCAATTCTGTTGATGGGTGCTAAATCCATTAAATTCAACAACATGAACCAAACCCGCCACCGAGGCCCAATTAGACTCTGCAACATTTAATAGTGGAATGGTTCTCTAGATCTTCTGATTCGACCAATTAATCAATGGGATTTACATTTTCTTGTGAAGGCATCTCCTTCAGTTTGGACTTTCTCTTTTAGTGTTTTTCTCTTAGGTGGGACCGATATAATATGGAAGCCAGTATAAACCAACTTGGAAACAAAAAATGGAAAAGGTTCTAAATACTAGATAAGAGGTTGAGCTTGGGATAACCCATTGCTCAATCATGCAGACATCGATCGTCTACCACAGACCTAGTACTAATACTTTAACCGTGTGAGTAATTCAATTTCTGGATGAGATACTAATTAGTAGAAGAAAACACGTATGTGATAAAATAATGATGAGTAAAATAATTCACTTAACTCTAATTAGTCATCACATAATAACACAATGATTCATCTTCATCATTAAAGAAAATAACTATAAAACATTTGCATCAGATAACTTATCAATAGATTTAATAGCTCTTACTTGTTACAACATACATTCATGAGACGAAATAGGAAATAGTTCTTCTCCACATCCAATCATACATGCATTTGTTGAAAAAAAAACTTTGTCTCTGGTCCAGAAGGACTTCTCAATTAAAGGCAGCTCCAAAATAATTCTTAACAAAACCAGAAATGAGATTTTATTGAAACAACCATCGAACCTTAACTAATCGGTCGATGCTCTTATTTATAACATAAAATTAACTAAAAATAATAGCTAAAGTGCAGATGAGTAAAAAAAAATTCACCACATGGCGTTATCTCCTAACAATCATCTCAAAATATCACTTAAAAGGGTGTCTCTTCTCATACTCCGACCAACTGATGAAAAAATCCTCACAGGTGTTGGCGTATGGGAATCTATGTTGTTCCATCGGAGCCGCGTAAATCTCTCTTATCTCTATTGCATGTTCCCGATGTTAGAATATAATGGATTTTCTCATTTTACCATTAACGATATCTCTATTGTCACCCAACCATAGGCCGAAGCCACCCTCTGAGCACCTTAACCTTGACAGAGAATCACTCTGGAAGAAAACCCTAGGCTAGATAGCCAAACAAAGGGTAGTGCACCTTTCGCCAAGGATTGAACACCAACAAGAGCTGATTAGATAGTCTAAACCCTAGCCAAGAGATAGTCCAAGCATAACTTCTAGCTGCAACAACTGCAATGACAACTGTTATCACTGAAATTTCGTCCGCACAGGGCGACAAGAACTCAACATCATCAAACACAGAAAAACAATCATCCATGGCACAAGGATTAACTCCACAGCACATCAAAAGGGCCAAAACTATACAAAGTTGGCTAAAAAGATTAAAAAGCGCATCGCGCCCATGGTAAACTAG
>JASDQU010099979.1:100370-146395 GCA_032191745.1 Picea mariana | reverse complement strand
AGCCGAAGTGCCAGGATTGAGCCCCAAAACATATGGGATTCGTTCTTACCCACAACAGGCATTCCCGAGGCTTCAAAAGGAGGTTCCTACATGCACGTGGAAATGATGGTATCTCCCTGTGTGGAGGCCAAAGTGGAAGAAGTTACGCCAGAAGGACGAACATTGGAAGCCACACCTCCCCAACAGAAGATAACCTGGAGAAGAGGAAGGCCAAGGAAGAATAAGGAATCTTGGGAAAACCAAATCCCAATCGAGTCATGCGCAATATCGGCCACCGAGGCATTACTCATTCACGCTATCTGGCTAGAGCCTATTGAAACCAAAAGTAGAGGGAGCGAGAGTAGAATGAGAAGGAAAGATGCCACAGGTTCAAATGTTCAAGAGTTGACTAAGTAGCTAGAGTAGGCACAACTCGCCATTGCTGAACTCTACTAGGAAAATAGAGAATTAAGACCAGAATTGGCGAAAAAGACCCTTGAGATGTCAACATCACAAGGTCGTGAAGGGAACGTAACATGGATCAAGAGACAGCTTCGGGAATCACAAGATACAATCGTGTAGATGACTGAAAAACAAAGGGTGGTTGAAGAACAAAAAATGAAAACATCTCAGGGAGCATGAAGCAGCCGAGGAGAAAATCCACGCGTACCTTGTCAACGCGTAGAAGAGGCATGATTGATGAACTCTATTTTGTATTCTCAAACGTGCTACAAAATCTTAATAGTTTTCCTTTTTGAAAATTTTCATGTTCTTAATGTAAAATGGGTTGGTTGGCCAAAAGGTGTAGACAATGTCTCTTGTATGTAATATGAGCTTGATGGGGATCTAATATAAATGATTGAACTATTATGAAAGGACTCTGGTTGTAGTGGTTGGATGCATCTTTTCTTCTCTTTGCGTGTGTATCTATTGTGTTCTTTGTCCAAATATTCTTGTAAGTTAGCCCCGAATTTATACTTAGTGGTTCTCTGAGTTACTTTGTATTTTCATTGATATCATTTTGCGAAACCTCCGACGTTGAATGATTTCATCGTATGAAACTGATGTAGAAAAACTGACTCGAGGTGCGACTTGGGCCTTGGGAACCGATAACGACTCAGGGGAAAACTAGATTGTATGTTTAACCACTTTGTAAATGACATATGGCAGTTGAGGACATGTGGTTTCATCGTGTATCTCAATCAGAGTCAAGGTTTCAACAAGATGCATGTGTTAAAATAAACCTAGGACTGTCGATGCCGAAAGGTATCGGGGGTTGACGACCAGGGATAAACTTATCACATTCTCTATGGACTAGCTTTCTAAAACTCGCCGATGCCGAATGGTATCGAGGATTGGCTATCGATGAAGCCTTTATTTCTTCGTTAACTCTTACTCTTTTAGCCTTTTATCGATGTTGAAGGGATCGGTCATCGACGATATCCTTGTGTGATGCCTGTCGTGAAAGGAAAATCCCTTTTTTCGACGTCAATGAAGATCGGCGATCGGTGACCTCGGTTCTCTCAAGTGATTCTCTTTCATCTTTAATTCTTACCGATGTCGAATTCTTGAGCGCGTTGGGGAAATGTTTTGCCTTTCGATTCTTTATTTAAATGTTATTCTTTTAAGTTACGAGTTTTCACATGTTCAAGCAAACTTTGAGAGACTTAAATGAGAATAAAAAATTATAAGTGAAGGCAACATTTTTCATAATGAATTCGAATTAGGAAGTGTAAAATACCAAGTGCTACCCAAAAAGTAAAGTTTGACATAGACCTTTTAGGGTGTGTTGAGTGCTCAACATAACTCGGAGTCCTGGAGCGCCAAAGTCCCAAATTCCCCATCGAACGTTATATCGAGGGAAGGACTTCAGGGGGAAATGCTGACCATCAAATATAGCAATGGTGGAAGGTTAGCAAAGTTTCTAGAGTTTGGAACTTTGCCACTTCGACGATTACTAGGTATGTTATAGATTGAAGCCCCAAAGTGCCGAAAATGTGAAGTGTAAAGCCATAGTCCGTGAAATCACATAGACCGTCAGATCCAGAGCAGAGAATGTGTATTGTTTGTTTGATGGATGATGTGTCATAGGCCACATGGCAGGGGTACCATGTGGGGACACGTGTCACCCGAATTCAATATCTTTTAGACCCCAACCTGTTATTTTTTTTTAGTGACACATGGCACACATGCCATGGGTCCACATCACCATGGGTGATTTCAGCATGCTATGGCAGCTCCAGGAGTATGGCCTTCGGGGGTGTTCAACGTCTCTACCAACAAAAGTGTTGAAGATGAAAGTTACGAACTCACGCATGCCATCGATCTAAGGCCCCTTTGGGAGCTTTCTCAACCATTAGATTCCGCAGTGGAAGGATGATGTAAGTACTTCGACGAATATCACTCTGGGAGAGTTGAGAGAATTAGGAGTTGTAATGTCCCAGAGTCCCGGAGCACCGAAGTCTCGAAATGAATAAGGACCGTCTGTCCCAATGCTTGATTAAGCCATGTCCATTATATCCCTTAGTGGAAGGATAGGGTAACAAATTTGGGGAGTATCACTTCGGGGGAGTTGAGAGACTTGAGAGTTGTAATGTTCTGAAGTCCTGGAGCATCAAATTCCCGAATTGATAAAGTCCATCCATGTCAACATTTAATTAAGTCATGAACTTCGATCTCATTTGAACCTCTAGATGGGGCAAGACCATCTAGTCTAAGGGAGATCAAATCTTGACCATTTGATTTGCTAAGTAGAGTTATTGGAAGGGCTTCGATGGAGTTTAACTCTGGGAGAAATCAAAGATTGACAAGGGAGAGTATCCAAAGGCCGAAGTCTGGAGGACTTGGTCCCAATGCCGATCTCATGCAAATTTAAAGGGGGGGTCAATACAAGGTGAAAAAGGATCCGGAAGTGACTAATCCCTCAAGCATTATGTTCTAGAAAGCTCATGTGTAGAAGCATACAGGGAAAGGTGCTAAAGAACGAATAAGCTCGTGGTTTCGAGTCGTGGCCACATGGAAGTGGTTTGAAGGAAGTGCCTGTGCGGAATTGAATTTTGTATCAGCTAATGGATAACATGGAATGGTTATAATGTGGAGAATGATAGTATATTCTTCATGAATTAAGAAGAAAAAGGACCTGTAACATTATTTAGCAATTTTTTTTTTATATGCATAATTCTAACAAAATGGTGGCTTGGAAATTTTGTAGAATTGAGATGTGTAAATATATCAGTTTAGTGAAAGAATGCATATTCAAGAAATTGAATAAAGAGAGGGAGATTCCAGCCATGATAAAGAGGCCAAATGTCAGAATATCATTGTTGGTAATGTAGAGACATAATAAAACAGACACCAGGCCAAAGGGGAATAAGAAACATTGATAGAGACTGTGAGAAGCCTGAAAATAGAGGTGCGGAGTTACAAATAAGACAATGAAAGACCGATAATAAAAAATACCCAGATAAATTCTCAAGTGATGAAAATCTTAAATCAATTGTAGAGGAAAACAAAGAATGGATCAAACTCAAAACATGATGAAGATGGAAGATGTCATGAAAGAAGAGATGACCGCAAAAGAACTAGTTATTCAAGAAGTGTTAGAAAAAATCATAGGCATCACTCACCTCCCTATTCAACAAGGAAATTTTGTGCATCTGAAGATTCCCTAAGTAGTCAAGAGGTGTCTCTTGTTAGGACCCAAAGAAGAATACATGAATTGGATAGTTTTCAAGGAGAGCCGAGGAAGCTTAAGCTACCATCCTTTGATGGTGAAAGAGAAAGGGAAGATGATGCTGAGGCATGGTTGCTTGGACTCATGAGATATTTTCAATTGCATAACTACTCATAAAACCTAGAAGCCATAATTTCCACATACCATTTACATGGGAAAGCTACTATGCGGTGGGATCAACTGAATCAAGTTGACAATATTAATGAGAATAGGATCACTTGGAAGCAATTCAAGACATATTTTCATAAGGAGTACCTTTTAGAACACTTCTATGGCAAGAAAATGCGGGATTTATTTGAACTTAGGTTGGGAAGCATGACCATGGTAGAGTATGAAAATAAGTTTGTGGGGCTGCTAAAGTATGTCGGGTTCATAAAAAATGAGAAGGTGAAAGTATAAAGGTTTTTAAGTTGACTTCCATCCTTTTATAAAGAGAATATTCAATATGATGAACCTAGGACCTTCACCAAGACCATCAGGAAGKATAAGTACCTGTATGATCAAGGAAATGGTAGAGAGTCCATGTAGAAATTTTGGAAGGATAAGAAGAAGGAGAAGTCTTATTAGAGGAGGAAGTGATTCAAACCTCTTTTTAATAGAAATATCCCAAATAAAAATCATCAAGACCAGTATGCTAAGGATGAATCCAAGAGAGAATATTCCTCGAGAAAAAGGGGAAGACCACCAATCCAATGTTGGGGATGCAAAGAAGATCACATGTACAAGGATTTCCCTCATAGAAAGGACAGAGTGAAGACCATGCACAAAATCCAAGAGGATACAAAAATAGAAGACATGGGAATAATTTATGCAACCTTAAATGATCGACAAGCAAAGTATCAATCCAATATGTTTGAGGTAGAAGGTGTATGCACTCTGTAAATTTTTTCCAGCTAATAGACAAACAACAGAGGTTACTGTTTCAACCAGCTTTAGAGCTGGGCACTAGCCTGCTCAGCTTAGAGAGGGCTCTCTCGTGTCACTTGATGTTTATTTGGAAATCGATGGCTTGATTTAGTTTGTTTTGGTTTTTTTTTATAAAGTTGTTGGCAAGGAAGGGGAGGGACACTTAGGGCTATGGAGTATAAATTATGGAAGTGAATTAAAACAATGACTAGCCGATAGAACTCTCCATAGGATAAACGCTAAATGAGGCGATGAATCTGAGTTATAAATTGTATTTATGCAGAGTGTAAGAAGGAGAAAACAAGTAACTGCATAAGAGAATTACTGAAATGAATTCTGAATTAGTTAGGAAGAAAATTACACAGTTTAAATTGCTTAAGCCGAGAGCATCACAAGATGAATTATGAGCTTTTAACTATCCAATTTAAACAGAATAAAATGCAAATGGAATTAAAGAACACATGAAATACATACAAGGAGAGGAGACAAAACTCATATCACCACCATTAGAATATTTTCATAGAGACTTCAAAAGCTTTTGCATATGTATTCAATTCATCTCTAGAAATTTACAATTGAGTTCAGAAAAAAAATAAAAGGTGCCTTGCACTTATACCAATATTAATACATTCAGAACTACTAGAATTTATACAACTCAAGTTCCTTTCAATTAGAAACCGATTACAATAGATGAACTGAAACATTTCAGATTCTAAAACTGACTATAATAATTACATCTTGACAGTGTCGGTATGGGAACCGATTACAATGGTTGATAAGACAAAAACATTTCATGAATCCACAACCGATTCCTCTGACTCTTCATATTCTGTCTTCGCCATCTGTCTTGGTTTGTTATTCTATCAAATATGCAAATGTGGTGACACTTGGGGGATATTTGTTGGTTTCTGGGAAGCTTCATTTTGTCTTTCCTAGCCGCACTATCTCCTTCCACTGCAATTTAGAAGGGATCTCGTAATCCATCATTTCCTTGATCAGGATCTCCAGGTCAATGCAATAGGCATAAGTCATGGTCGACAGGATGATCTTCACTATCTTGAACTGATTCAAGATCTCAAAATCTGTGGTCAAATACTCCACTAGGTTTGTTCCTTTCAATTTTTCCTCTAGGCTTTCAAACTTGGAGTGATCCATTATTCATTGGGAGAGGTGAGAGTTGTATTCCTCTTGATCATACAATTTTCTTTTGCCATCCCAAAATGGTGGGAGGCCTTTGATGAAAAACTCTTCAAACATATATTTGAATTCTTGTATACTCTGCTCCATATGTATGGCCTTGGTTTGGACCGATTGAAGCAGGTTATGATTGGCAATGAATCTCCTAGCCCAAATGATCAATGTAGTCCTATATTTGACCCCAATGGTCTGAAGTTCAGCAGTGGGAATGGAATTCAACAGACTTATAGCATTCTGGGCCCACTCTGAGGTTTTCTTCGCCAATGTCTTATTCACAACAATGCACCTGCTTCTGGCTGTGATGGCCATGCTATATTTGTCATTGATGAAATTTAAGTACACCCTGAAATTGGCAGCTTCAACAACAATAGAATCCCAGATGACATGTTTGGCTCCCTACAATAGTCCTTTTCCCCTCAACCTTGTCTTCAACTTGTCCACTTTTTCTTGCAAATCTTGATTCTCCTTATGGAACTGGGCCATCTTCTCGTCCTTTATTTTCATTTCCTACTGCAACCTTTCTATATCTCCCTTAAGGCTTTTGATTTCTCCTGCCCTCAGAATAACTTGTGACATAGCCTGGACAAGTCCTTCAGTGCTGGCCCAATTTCTGTAGTACAAGTTACAACTACAACCATGTTTGATACTTCTGTTCGTCCTTGTGACCAATTCAGTTTTTCTTGTTCCATCTACAATACGTTTTCCTTGTAATTCAATGCTTCTTGTTGAAATTCCTACTTCTCTTGTTCCAGGGAAACCGGTTCTCTTGTTTGTGAATGCTCTGTGGCAGACATATTTAGTGTTTTCTTCATGTTTTGAATCATCTTGTCTTTTTCTTCTAAGGATGATTTCACTCCCTAAGGACCTTCAGCTTCTAGCCTCTTGACATGAGTCTTCCAAGCTCTACTGGACACTTTCTCCTGTCTCAACTATCCCTCCAAGTTGAGTGCATGAGTTGTCATCTTTGAATTCTTCAAGATCAGATCCAAGTAGTCTGAATACAACATGTCACTGGTGTTTCTGTAGAATTTCACCTTGTCTAGGGAACTGATGTTGTCACAATGAAACTTAAACTCAAACACTTTATCATCATCTACAGCTGCTATGTTGAGTGTCCTTTTCTTTACATCCCTGACTGTGAAAAAATAAGACTTGTGCTGAGAAATATTTCCTACCTAAGGGATCAACTCTCTTATTTTCACCCATGGCCAAGTTTCCTTTCTCAACATATTGCCTTGCCATATCTTCTTTAGATTGATAGAATGATCCAGGTGCCTTATCAAAGATGTGTTTTTTGCTGCTGAAATCTCTTGAGATGCTTTCACTTTGGGGCATGCTTATTTTACCAGATTCTTCCTTGTTGGTGCCACTCTCCACCAGATCCATACTTACTCTCTCTTTAGGCTCTTCTTCCTCCAGATCCACTATCTATGGGGATTGTGTGATCTTCATATTTTTAGGAACATCCTGCTCACTGCTGATGCCTAGGGCCTCTTAATTTCTTCTCTTGGTGTAGACACTTACTTTGGGAACTTTGAGTATCATCTTCTGAATAGTCTGTATTGTCTGAATCTGCTATAGGTTTGGTCCTTCTCGTTTTTTTTGAGAAAGTTGCAATATAACTTCCATATCAACACAGGTTTCTAAATTTGCCAATTTGTCAAAACCTTCGACATACTCATGCTCATAAGGGGCGTGTTTGTTCATTAATCTTATTTTAGATAAGACCTAATGTGGATCATATATTCTCCCTTGTAGTTGTGCAAATCCAAAATCCTTGAGTTTGGCCTGGATCTGAGATAAGTAAGATCTAGTCTTTACAACAAAGGTTCCTATTATGAAAGGAAATTTCGGGTTGGACACCTTGTGCAGTTTTAGGAAATGTTGTATCTCTGAGATGATTCTTTTCCTGATGAACTCCAGGGCAAAGACTTTGGGTGTCAGAAAAATAGGCAGAAGGTAAGGGGCCTCTTGACAACCATATACCCAAATTACTGTAGAATGCATGAACAACACCCAATCTCCCACTCTAT
This sequence comes from Picea mariana, assembly GCA_032191745.1. Taxonomy (NCBI): domain Eukaryota; kingdom Viridiplantae; phylum Streptophyta; class Pinopsida; order Pinales; family Pinaceae; genus Picea; species Picea mariana. Next base: position 138,547 of record JASDQU010099979.1, on the reverse strand, counting down.
TTTATGGATTTGGCTGCAAATAATTTTTCACGTCCTCCAGGACTCTTGGCAGGCTAGTGTTGAAGATTAGGCTATAAACTCTGGACATGATCTTGTTGATAAAAATGAGAATTGTGATTCTTTTGCATTCGATTGAGATGAATGTCGATTCAGTGAATACTTTTTTTTTTGTCTCTAGGAACATATTCAGCAAGCATGTGTAATACCTGAAGTTCCTTAGTGACTAGAAATTCACTAGTTGTTTTTGTACATTATCAGTTATGAATTTATCAAAGCCGATGCAAACTGACTGATTGGACTCTGACTGAAAAAACGCTAACAGAAAACCTAACATGACCTCAACCACATATCTATCATTGTCTAGACCTAAAATTTGACTCAATATGTAACAAACACATTGGATTTCAATAACCATGACATTTACATTCATTGGCAAGAACAAACTCTCAAAATAATGCTCGGGTTTGATAATTGTCTGTAAAAATAGGTTTTTAACTTTAGAGGGAGATTCATGGTAAACCATGATTAAATTTTCCTCTTGAAATGGTTCAAACACTGCGGAGGGGTACTCTGGTATTCCGAGGGTGTATCAAATTGACGGACTATCTACTCTACATAGGACCTCCAACCCTAATTTATTTAAGACGACCTTGTCCTCCTGTGAGTATTTCTTTGCACAACAACCTATGAATTTTGAGAAAGGGAATGTGACCTTGACGACATAAGGGACTATTGAGTCTTGGATTGCTTCAAGAAAGGGTATCTGTCTCCCTACATTATCTGACAAATTGGCTCTAGACACAGAGATGGGTGAGATAGTTATTTCGGTGTCAAACACATCTAAATATCTATCAATTAGGGCTTCTTCGTTTGGCATGGGATCTTTCTCTACTATAGATAAAATGATAGGGTCCATGGTGGTGATGAAAAATACCTGCTAATGAGTGAAAAACATGTGAGTTTGGTTCACTGTTGAGCTTCAGTTCGAATGGAGCAGTCGCGTCAACTTCCAATGTTCCAATGATTTGAAAAAATAATAAAATAATGATGCAGATACACCCCTTTATATACACCCGATTTTGAGGACGAGGAAAAGAGGTTTGGGGTAGACTACTTATCGCCCCATAATGCACCTAGTGGTGCCACGTGGTCCCGATCCAAAACCACGATTTTCTTTTTGGCACACTTTCAAGAATTAACCTTCGCGCTAGTTCTCCGCCCGAAATGATCCCTGACCGTTGATCTGCGGTGCCTGCGATATGTGGCCTGTCGGGTCCCATCAACTCCGCAATTCCACTAGACTTAGACTCCTTTTGCTAGATACAACCCCATCCTCCAGTTTATCATGCCTCTACACCAATTTAGCCTCTCGCTAAGTTCCAAAACTTTGATTCCATATAAAAATTGTTATAGTGATAACAAAAGGTAAGATCATTAATCATCCTGTTTCTATTTTAATTGATTCAGGAGAAATTCATTGTTACATTGATTCTAAAATATTCGATATATTACATTTGGAGAAAAGTAAGCTTGGAAAATCAAGTTTAGTCCAACTAGCCACTGGAACCAAAAAGAGAATCTGATGCAAAAGCAACTCAAGCGAGCTAGCGCGGAGACAACGGACAGCTGGAAAATCACCCAGCACAAATTTTGAAATATCTTGAACCATTAATGAAACATCAAGTGGAGGTGCACTTGTATAATGTAAATGGACCTTGAGCGATTTGCTCTTATCCTTAGTAGGTAGAAGGCATTTATAGTAGTTAATGCAAGTAGGTAGAATTGAATGTTAGATTAGACAGTTTTAGAGCGCAAGAGGGAAACGGGATATAGACACCCTCATTGTGTATTGTAACATTAGCATTATGAGAGCATGAAGAAGAGCATAGAGGAGAAGCAGAGAGGGCTGTGTAGCGGACTCCATGTACAGAAGTTCTAAATTAATACAAGAAAGCTATGATTCAGACTCATGGTGTTCATATATTCTCTGTGTATGCATCTTTGAATGTTATGCTCATGAATGTTTTACTCTTTCTGTCATGCAATTGCTTTTATGCTATGTATGAATGATTTCTTGTTGAATGTTTAAAATCTGAGAGGAAAGAGGAGAGGAATGAGTTTCAATTGTTTCTCTATCTGAGCAAGAGTTCCTGCAAGGAGTGCAGTCGAATTGTCCGCAAGGAGTGCGTCGACAAGGTGTTCAGAGGTTTGTCTCTAAAAGATTAGGAGAGATATTTTTTGTTCTCATTTCCATAGAAGTGCAGTGGGCACAGGAGCCGTGCAAGGAGTGCGCATGCTGAGTGAAGTCTCAGGGTTGTGGACCTGAGTGGAGTATTGAGAGACTACTGCTACAGGTGTGCACAGAGTCGAAGGTTTTCAACACTTGGAAGTGGTTGAAAGTCTACCGCAAGGAGTGCGTGCAAGGGTTTTTCTAAAAGACACAGAGTCATGGAAAGTTTAGAAGGAATTAGACCTTCAAAGGGGTTGAAGGAAGGCAGAGGCCGAGTGCCTTGAAAGTTTGTAAGAAGGCGTATTGACGAGGGACCGCAGGAGGACGAGTTTCATGGAGAGAGACACCTTGTCAAATTTGTGTAGAGAGTCTCAGAGGAAAGAACAGACGGTCGAGATTCTCTGAGGAGAATTCACAAATTTCTGTGAGCCGTCAGATCTCACGGAGGGGCAGGAAAGTTATGACGAAAGTGTCGAAAGGTTCTAAGCTCAGGAGGGGTAGGACTGAAGATCCAAGCCACAAGGGATGTTGGATTTACACGTGGGTTTCTATATCGGGATTTTTTAGGTTGAATTTTCGAAAATATTGCAACGGGGATAGCGATATCACGAAACGTGAAATCCCGGAGGCTAAGAGAACGGTGTGGGGCCACAAGAGTTAGCGAAGTGGACAGGTGGTGCACTATTGACATGGATTCAAACTCCGTTGATCGTTTCAGAGTTTCAAAGAGTGAAGTTCCGAATACATTGCATTAGGATTCGTGATATCGCGAAGTCCGAAGTCCCAATGGAGTAAAGGGGCATTGAAAGGTCAACCTTGTGAGCATGTTGGAATTTCAGAACATCGGGTTTCAGGAATCATGGGAACAAGTTACTTGACACTGTGACCACCGAAATCGCGATAAGGAAAACCCCGAAAGAGAAGAGGACAGGTCAGCGTTGACGGTTTTTGGGTTTTGGGGATCTGAAATACAAACACGTGAACAACAGATTCGCGAAAGTGCGAAGTCCGATTTCCCGAAGAAAAAGGGGGAATTTTTGAAGTTGATTGTGGGTGCATATTTCCTGAAAGGGAAATAGAAGAGCCATTCTGAAAGCTCTTCGGGCCATGTAAAGGGAAAGATCCTGTGTTGACATGGAATTTCTGACCTGCGGGTTTAGGAAGGGGTGTGCATCATCATTTATGGTATTAGATCTATTGAAAGGTTCTTTTCTTTCTGTAGTAGAGAATAAGGAATTCACCATGCCGCCAAGGAGAAGGGACAAGAAAACACTCGATCCACCAGAGGAGAGGGAAATGTCGAGAAGAAGAGGTAGGAAGATGACTGATCCAGCCACGGAGAAAGAAATGTGTGATCTATGAGATAGACTCGAAGACATGGAGACAGCCCAAAGATGCACAGTCAGTGCTGGGGATCTAAGTGATTATGAAAGTGAAATTGAGGCTGAACGTGAAGAAGAAGTTGTAGTTGAAGATGCAGTAAACGAATGTTTGATCAGAGCTATTGCAAGAATGGGTGCAAGAACGAAAATGGACATTCCAGTTTATGAGGGAAACATGGATGCAGAGGAGCTTCTAGACTGGATTAGAGATCTAGACACATACTTTGACTATGAAGATGTCGAAGAGGACAAGAAAGTCAAGCATGCTGTTGCAAGATTGAAGGGACATGCAACATTGTGGTGGGATGAACTACAAGCTAATAGATGCTGCAAAGGCAAGCAAAAGATCAAAAGCTAGGATAGAATGATCGCGAAGATGAAGGCAAAATTTATCCCCAGGGATTATCAAATTACTCTATTCAGGAGGATGCAAAACCTGAGACAGAAGCTGATGACAGTGAAAGAATACATTGAAGAATTCTACAAGCTGAACATCAGGGCAGGTCATTGGGAGAGCGATGATGAAAAAGTTTCCAGATATATGAATGGCCTGAGATACGACATCCAGGATGAGATGAGCATGGTAACCATCCGAACGATGGGAGATGCTGATCAGATGGCTCTGAAAGCGGAAGAGAAGATAAGCCGAAAGTAGAGTCAAAGAGGCCGAAGCAGAAGTCAGCCTAGAGGAAAATCAGTTGCCCAAGACAAATATTAGAAACCCAAGGAGGACTGGAAGAAACCTCAGACTCGAACTGAGAGAGGTGGAACCTCACAGAGAGGGAATTATGCTGAATAGAGAGGACAACATACTGAACAGAGAGGAGATTATGCTGACAATAATAATTTTCCTTGTACCAGAGGTAGAGGAAGAGGAAGAGGTGGATTAATCACATGCTTCACATGTGGAAAGAATGGGCACAAGTCTTATGAGTGTCCATAGAAAAAGAAAGAGAGTGGAGAGGCTCACATCATCGAGGCACAGAGGCGAGATGTTGAGGTGAAAGATGCTGAAGGTGGAAGATCGCTGATGATGCGAAAAGTTCTTTTGACACCAGAGAAGGATGTGGAGAGTTCAGTCCAAAGAACCAGACTTTTCCGGACTGCTTGCAAAACCAGGGACAAGGTATGCAAGGTCATCGTGGATAGTGGTAGCACAGATAATCTCGTTTCTATGGAGATGGTAGAAAAGCTGGAGCTGGAGACGATTGATCATCCAAGCCCATACAGAGTTTGGTGGCTACAAAAAGGACATCAGGTAACTGTCACTAAACAATGTTTGGTTGAATTCAAGATAGGAGGATATAATGATAAGATATTATGTGATGTTATTCCTATGGATGTTTGTCATCTATTGCTGGGTAGACCATGACAATATGACAGAAATGTGATTCATGATGGGAGAATGAACACATACACCCTAGAGAAGAATGGGAAGACTCACATGTTGCTTCCAATCAAGGATAAGGAGGTGAAATTGGAAGTAAGCAAAAATGTACTTCTCATGAGTGGGAAGGGACTTCTTATAGAGGTTAAGAAGAAGGAGGATCCACAGCTCATTGTGGTCAGGAAACCGAAGATTGTTTTGACCAACACAAGGGTGGATGATTTACCAGAAGAAGTTCAGGAACTGCTAGAAGAGTTCGCTGACATAGTAGTGGATGAACTACCTCGTTTGTTGCCACTGATTAGAAGTGTGAGTCATCATATTGATCTCATACCAGGAGCCAGTTTTCCAAACAAATCCATGAACATATTGACGTCACAAGAAAATAAAGAGGTTAAAAGACAAGTCCAGGAGTTGTTGGACAAAGGTTTGGTCAGGGAAAGATTGAGTCCATGTGCTGTTTCGACAGTACTCAGTCCAAAGAAAGATGGAGGCTGGAGAATGTGTACTGACTCGAGGGCGATTAACAAGATAACCATCAGGTACAGGTTTCCATTGCCAAGGATGGATGATCTGATGGATTGCTTGAGTGGAGCAAAATATTTTTCAAAGATTGATTTGAAAAGCAGTTATCACCAGATCTACATGAGAGAGGGTGATGAATGGAAGATGGCATTCAAAACCAATGAAGGGTTGTATGAATGTCTTGTTATGTCGTTTGGATTAACAAATGCGTCGAGTACCTTCATGAGGTTGATGAACGAAGTCCTGAGGGAGTTCATGGGAAAATTTGTCATTGTGTATTTATATGACATACTGGTTTTCAGTAAAACAGTGGCAGAGCATCTGAAGCATTTGGCTACAGTGATGCAGAGATTGCAACAGGAGAAGTTGTTGATAAATATGAAGAAGTCCTCATTCATTAAGACAGATCTCATTTACTTGGGATTTTTTATTTCTGCAGATGAGTTGAGGATGGATCTAGATAAGGTGGAGGTAATCAAGAATTAGCCATCACCAAAGAATATCTTTGAGGTGATAATTTTTCTTGGATTGGCTAGTTTCTACCGAAAATTCATCAGGAATTTTAGTGGAATTAGTGAAACAATGATGGATAGTGAAGAAAAGACACAAGTCTTTTCACTAGACAGAAGAGGCTAAGAAGAGTTTCAATCCGTTGAAGAGGAAGATTACAGAACAACCAGTTTTGGTGTTGCCGGATTTCCAAAAGACATTTCAAGTGAAATGCGATGTGAGTGGATTTGCAATAGGGACAGTCTCGAGTAAGGAAGACAGGCCAATAGCATACTTCAGCGAGAAGCTGAATGAAGTGAAAGTGAAATACTCCACATATGATAAGGAGTTTTATGCTATCATACATGCATTGAAGAAATGGAGACATTACTTGATCCCGAAAGAGTTTGTCTTATACAGTGACAATCATGCATTGCAGTTTGTGACTCAACAGGAAAAGTTGAATCAGAGACATGTCAAATGGGTTGAGTACATGCATAATTTCACTTTTGTGATTAAACATATTTCTAGTACTGCTAACAAAGTCGCTGATGCTTTGAGCAAGAAGTGTTTGCTATTGCAGGAGTTCAAAGTCAAAACGTTGGGTTTTGATGATCTCAGGGACATGTATAAGGATGCTCAAGATTTTAAGGAAGTGTATGAAGCAGCTTAGAATCCAATTCTCAGAGATAGAAGCCCATGGATAGAATACATGATCCAGGAATTATTATTGTTTAAAGGTAATCAACTGTGTATTCCGAAATGCTCCATGAGGGAGAATTTGCTGAAGGAGAAACACAGTGGAGGATTGGCAGGGCACTTTGGTCACGACAAGACGTTCGCAAAATTGAATGAGTCATATTTTTGGCCGGGAATGCGAGCAGACATCAAGAGATTCTTGGAAAGATGCAGAATTTTCCAGCATTTGAAGGGAAGGAAGCAGAATGTAGGGTTTTATCAACCATTGCCCATACCTGAGAGGCCGTGGGATGCAATCAACATGGATTTTGTATTGGGGTTGCCAAGAACACAAAGAGGATTTGAATCAATCTTTGTGGTGGTGGATAGATTTTCCAAGATGGCACACTTCATTCCATGCCAGAAGACCAATGATGCAACTCACATTGTGAATCTGTTTTTCAAAGTAGTCATTCGATTTCATGGCTTACCAAGACACATAGTTTCGGATCGAGACACCAAATTCATAGGGAACTTTTGGAGGACCTTATGGAAGAAGCTGGGAACTAACTTGTCATTTAGTTCAGCTTATCATCCTCAGACGGATGGACAGACAGAAGTGGTAAACAAAAGTCTGGGAGACTTGCTGAGAAGCCTGGTGATAGAACACCACAGCCAGTGGGACAACATATTACCATAAGTAGAATTTGCTTATAATGACTCAGTCAACAGAAGCACATGGCAGAGTCCATTTCAGATTGTCTATGGCATGCAGTCGAGGGGAATTTCTAAACTAAGAGATTCAAAACAGACTGCGATTAGGAGCGCTAGTGCAAAAGAATTCACAGAGGCGATGAAGGAACTTCACAGCCAGGTGAAGGAGCGATTGCAAAATTCAAGCCAGGAATATAAGCGTAGAGCCGATCAACACAAGAGACAACTTCAATTTGAGGTTGGTGACTTAATTTTGGCACATTTAAGGAAAGAAAGGTTCCCGAGAGGAACATATAATAAGATGAAGATGAAGAAAATCGGACCATGTAAGGTCTTGAAGAAATTTGGAGCGAATGCTTACAAGATTGAATTACTCGATGGGATCGGAATTTCTTCGATATTCAATATCTCAGATTTGTACCCATATAAGGCCGAGGAAGCAGAAATAGGAGACAAGCAACCAGTGATCCAGTGGACAAAGCAGATGCCAGTTGCAGATAAGCCACAGTTGGAGCGCATACTGGATAAAAGAGTGAGCAAGAAGACCAGATGAAAGCAATCCTTTGAGTATCTGGTCAAATGGAAGAACCATCCAGTTGAAGATGCCAGCTGGGAGAATGAAGTGGAGATCCAGAGGCATGGACACACTGTGCGTGAGCTCATGGGCAGGAGCCCATGAAAAATTTCAAGTGAGGGAGTATGATGCAGGAGCAACTCAAGCGAGCTAGTGCAGAGACAACGGACAATTGGAAAAGCGCCTAGCACAAATTTTAAAATATCTTGAACCATTAATGAAACATCAAGTGGAGGTGCACTTGTATAATGTAAACGGACCTTGAGCGATTTGCTCTCATCCTTAGTAGGTAGAAGGAATTTATAGTAGTTAATGCAAGTAGGTAGAATTGAATGTTAGATTAGACAGTTTTAGAGCGCAAGAGGGAAACGGGATATAGACACCCTCATTGTGTATTGTAACATTAGAATTATGAGAGCATGAAGAAGAGCATAGAGGAGAAGCAGAGAGAGCTGTGTAGCAGACTCCATGTACAGAAGTTCTGAATTAATACAAGAAAGCTGTGATTCAGACTCATGGTGTTCATATATTCTCTGTGTATGCATCTTTTCATGTTATGCTCATGAATGTTTTACTCTTTCTGTCATGCAATTGCTTTTATGCTATGTATGAATGATTTCTTGTTGAATGTTTAAAATATGAGAGGAAAGAGGAGAGGAATGAGTTTCAATTGTTTCTCTATCTGAGAAAGAGTTCCTGCAAGCAGTGCAGTCGAATTGTCCGCAAGGAGTGCGTCGACAAGGTGTTCAGAGGTTTGTCTCTGAAAGCTCAGGAGAGATAGTTTTTATTCTCATTTCCATGGAAGTGCAGTGGGAACAGGATCCGTACAAGGAGTGCACAGGCTGAGTGAAGTCTTAGGTATGTGGACCTGAGTGGAGTATTGAGAGACTATTGTTGCAGGTGTGCGCAGAGTCGAAAGTTTTCAACACTTGGAAGTGGTTAAAAGTCTACTGCAAGGAGTGCGCGCAAGGGTTTTTCTAAAATACGCAGAGTCATGGAAAGTTCAGAAGGAATTAGACCTTCGAAGGGGTTAAAGGAAGGCAGAGGCCGAGTGCCTTGAAAGTTTGTAAGAAGGTGTATTGACGAAGGACAGTAGGAGGACGAGTTCCGTTGAGAGAGACACCTTGTCAAATTTTTGCAGAGAGTCTTAGAGGAAAGAACAGGCGGTCGGGATTCTTTGAGAAGAATTCATGAATTTCCGTGAGCCGTCAGATCTCACGGAGGGGTAGGAGAGTTACGATGAAAGTGTCAAAAGGTTCTAAGCTTAGGAGGGGTAGGACCGAATATCCAATCCACAAGGGATGTTGGATTTACACGTGGGTTTCTATATTGGGATTTCGTAGGTTGAAGTTCCAAAAATCTTGCAACGGGGATCGCGATATCACGAAACGCAAAATCTCGGAGGCTAAGAGAATGGTGTGGGGCCACAAGAGTCAGCGACGTGGACAAGTGGTGCACTATTGACACAGATTCAAACTCCGTTGACCATTTTGGAGTTTCGAAGAGTGAAGTTCCGAATACAATGCATTAGGATTCACAATATTGCGAAGTCCGAAGTCCCGATGGAGTAAAGGGGTGTTGAAAGGTCAACCTTGTGAGCGTGTTGGAATTTTGGAACATCGGGTTTTGGGAATCGTGGGAACAAGTTACTTGACACTGCGACCACCGAAATCGCGATAAGGAAAACCCCGAAAGAGAAGAGGACGGGTCAGCGTTGACAATTTTTGGGTTTCGGGGATCTGAAAGACAAACGCGTGAACAATAGATTCGTGAAAGTGCGAAGTCCGATTTCTCGAAGAAAAAGGGGCAATTTCCGAAGTTGATTGTGGGTGCAGATTTCCTGAAAGGGAAATAGAAGAGCCATTCCGAAATCTCTTCGGGCCGTGTAAAGCTAAAGATCCTATGTTGACGTGGACTTTCTGACCTGCGGGTTTAGGAAGGGGCGTGCGTCATCAGGATCCATGATATGGTTAAAGGTTGTTCCATAAGTATTAATGGTGTGAATACTAATGTTGATCTAAATATTATACCATTGGGACCTTATGATATTCTAATTGGAATGGATTGCGTGGACATGCATCATGTTGTACTAGATTGTCATAACAAGACATTTACATGTCTTGCTGAAGAAGGAAAATAGAGCAATGTGAAAGGAGTTCCAAGACCCATCTCTATAAGGGAGATTTCATCCTTATAGCTAAAGAGATGTTTCAGAAAAGGATGTCCGTTGTATGCAACCCATGTGGAGGAGCAAGAAAATACAAAGGGGCCAAGCCTCAAAGAATTTTCAGTACTACAAGAATTTGAAGATGTATTCCAAGAAATACTAGGGTTTCCACCAAAGAGGGAGATAGATTTCTCTATTGATTTAATGCTAGGAGCTTCCTTAGTATAAAAAAAACCTTACATAATGAGTACACTAGAATTAAAATAATTACAAATGTAGTTGGAAGAATTGTTGAAGAAAGGGTACATATGTCCAAGTGTTTCACCTTGGGGAGCACCTGTACTCTTTGTCAAAAAGAAGGATGGAAGTTTGAGGCTGTGTATTGACTTTCTACAACTGAATAAATCCACTATAAAGAACAAGTAACCTCTACCCAAAATTGATGACCTCTTTGATCAACTAAGAGGGGAAAATATATTTTCAAAGAGAGACTTGAGATCAAGATATTATCAGGTAAGAATCAAGGAAGAAGACATCAATAAGACAACCTAGAACTAGGTATGGGCATTATGAACTTGTAGTGGTGCCATTTGGACTGTCCAATGCACTAGTTGTCTTTATGTGCTTAATGAATGGCATATTCATAAATTACTTGGATAAGTTAGTCATAGTATTCCTGTAAGACAAAATTGTCTATTCTAAGTCAGAAAAAGAGCACGGACATCACCTAATATTGGTATTGCAAGTTCTAAGGGAACATTAGTTGTATTCCAACCTTAGTAAGTGCTCTTTTTACCAATAACATATCCATTACTTGGGGAAAATTATTTCAGAACAAGGTATAATAGTGGATCCAAAGAAGATTGAAGCCATTAGAGGATGGCCAACACCCATGAATATTTTAGAAGTCATATCTTTTATTGTATTAGCTGGTTACTACATAAGATTTATAGCAGGGTTCTCTAAGATTTCTCATCCCATCACTTCATTGCAAAATAAGGGAATTAAATTTGAATGGACATCTGAGTGTAAAGAGAACTTTACACTCCTGAGAGAGTTACTTACTAGTGATCCTATTTTAAATATTGTTGACCCAAATGAAATTTTTGTGGTATGTATATATGCATGAAATGAAGGACTTGGTGGAGTCCTCACTCAAAATGGATATGTCATTGGTTATGAGTCCAGAAAGATTAAAGAACATGAGAGGAACTATGCCACACATGACTTGGAACTTGCTACCATTGTTCATGCTTTGAAGATGTGGATGCATTATCTCATGGGGAAGAGATTTGAATTAAGGACAGAGCATAGTGGTTTGAAATATCTTTTTGAACAACCAACTTTGAATGCTAGGAAAACGAGATGGCTAAATTTTTTAAGTGAATACAATTTCGACATCAAGCATATCAAATGAAAATAAAACAAAGTTGCTGATGCACTTAGTAGAATACTACATTTCATGCATGCTACAACTATTAGTATGCATCAGTAAGATTTGAAGAGTATAATTTTAGATGTTGTTGTCACAGATCAATATTACCTATAGGTAAAATAAATCTTACAGCAAGAAAATTTACAACAACAAATTAAAGAATATGATATGAAGGAAGATGGATTACTTATGCATAAAAATAGAATTTATGTTCCTAGTTTCAGAGAACTTAGAAATTTGGTATGAAAGGAAATGCATAATGTTCCATATGACGAACATCCTGGTTACCAGAAAATGATTGCAGTAGTAAGAAAACAATTCTTTTGGCCAAGAATGAAAAAATATGGTGGATATTACATTTCCATACGTATGGAATATCAGAGAGTGAAGGTTGAGCATATGCAACCAACGAGTTTTCTACAACCATTACCAATTCCAGAGAAGAAGTGGAAAGTGGTAACCATGGATTTTATAACTAAATTTCCCAGGACAACAAGGCAACATGATTCAATCATGCTCGTGGTTTATAAATTGACAAAGGATGCTCATTTTGTTTTTGTAAAAATGACTCATACAACAACTAATATTCTAGAAATTTACATGAGGGAGATTGCTAGTAAGACAATTGTCTCAGACATAGATACAAAGTTTACTTCCAATTTATGGAGGGAATTGTTTAAAGGTTTTGGTACAAATCTGAACTTTAACACAACATACCATCCACAATTAGATGGGAAGATAGAGAGAGTCAATCGAGTAATTGAAGACATGTTGAGAATGTATGTGATGGATAAGCCATATAAGTGGGAGGATTACTTGCACTTGGTTGAGTTTACCTATAATAGTGGGTATCAACATTGATTGAAAATGATCCCATTTGAAGCGTTGCATGGTAGGAAAGGAAATACTCCAGTGAGTTGGGACAAACCAACAAACAAAGTGGTACTTGGGATAGAATTTCTCAAGGATATGGAAGACCAGTTGGTTATAATTAAGCATAAATTAAAGGAAACTCAAGATAGACAAAAAATTATGCAGATAAGAACAAAATAGCTAGATAATTTAAAGTGGGGAAGCATATTCTTTTAAAAGTGAAGCCCACGAAGAGATCTTTGAAGTTGGATAGTTGTACAAAGATAACAACCAGACTCTGTGGTCCATTTGAGATATTGGATAGAATATGGCCAGTAGCATACACGCTTGCATTTCCTGCTTCCATGAATGTGCATAATGTATTTCATATCTCTTTGCTAAAAAAATATGTACATGATCCTAACTATGTTATTGATTGGCATCTGATTCAGGTAGAGACAGAGGGAGAATTTGAGGTCCAACCTATGCGAATATTGGACAGAAAAGTAAAAATGCTCTAGCCTTGAGTTATAGAGCTGGTAAAAGTTTAGTGGACCTGTTACAGTCCTGAAGATGCTACTTGGGAGCATGAATATGCCATGCAGGTAGAGTACCCATGAATTTTAGAATACATTTTGAAATTTTGTTTCTATTTTGTGTATACATTGAGGACAGTGCCAAAATAAGGGGGAGGGGATATAACACCCTGGGTTTTGAGCCTCGTATTAAATAATGTATTTTTTTAATCCTTGAAAGGCCAGAGTTCCCAAACAATTGAAAGAGGCTAGTGTGCCTAGGAAATGTAATGTTTGATCATTATTAATAATAATACATCATTGGCTACTAGACGAACAAGGACAAGAGTTACAGGGGGCTATGATTCCAGAAGAGAGGGGGCTTGAGGGGATAAGTAGTTATTTATATTTTATTTTCCCATTATTGTTTTAATGGAGAAAAATAGTTACATGATATTCTTGGGGGGAAGGACAAGGGGTTCCTTAACTCCAAGAATTAAATAAACCCATCTTTGGTCTGTGCCCGGGGTTTCTTCTTATTCACTCTTTCACCCACTCGTCATTACTCATTCATGTTTTGGCTTGGGAAAGGAAAAACAAGTTGTTGAAGAGGAGCCATGGTTTTGTTGGCTGTAAAGAATGCTGGTGTATTACAAGCATGAATTAAGTCCTACATTGCTGAGATTCTTTGGCCTGTGTTCATATTTGATCACAACTGTAAATCCTGAGAGTCCCAACATGGAGATTTTGGACCAGCTACACTGGAGCCCTAGAAGGATATGGACAACCTGAGGGACTACATGGAAAATAAGGGGGTCCATTCTCTCAGGTTGTGCAGACTGGGTAGAAGAGAGCTGATGTACTTGGATTGATGTGGGTGCTGAGAAGCTTGTGAGAGATTGAGTGCTGACTGGTTTGGCAAGCCGGGTCACACTCTGAAACTGTCCTTGTGGATTCATATCCCTGGCTCGAGGGTGACATTGCTATTAATATTTGGAACAACAATGTCTACGATTGGGTGGAACGTCCTTGGTCTGCAACCAGTTGGTGTTTCGTTTCATTAAAGATAAGTTCTCTCGGTTATGGTTTTATTTACTTGTGTATTTATTCGACTGTGTTTAGTTATCTATGAAATTTGTATCCATAGTATGCATTCTTACTGATTATTGTTGAGCATGACATACATCTCCTTTATTTATGTTGTAGCATGAATCTTGATCTATGCATGTGAATACTTCATGCATACTTTATTAATTAGAAGTTAGATCAGAAGTTGATTTTAGTCTAGAGCAGGCTTGAAGTGGTGTGGCCCGACCTGTGGGTGGATGGGTACATTATGTTATCACTTCAAGAAACTCTTTGAGGTTGTGGGTCAAAGATGCTTGGTAACTTAAGGTAATTTTTTTTTTGTATTTTTGTATGTGTGGATCAATGGGATAACTCAACTACAGTATGGCCTCCAGATAGTCAAAATGAATAATCAAATGAACCAGTGCTCTCAAGGATCAATAATCAGATAGTATCTTTAAAGTGGGTGAATAAATCAATGCTTATAAACTAGATACACAGTGTAGGGTTTAATAAACAATGTAATAAACCATTAATCAAGTTATGAACTGACTAATGAGATGAAAATCATATTGTAGTTAAAACAACTTGAATAAGAGTACAGAAGGAAAGGTGAAATTTGACATCAATAGAGAGAGAAAACTATGATTTGTATTATCATATGAAAAGGCTGTTTACAATATAGTGTAGTCCATGTATCCAAAATCGAACCCCCCTACCTCTTACATATATGAGCTTAAATAATCTTTACAAATTATTTCAAGATACTCCAAATATGGATCTGATAACCTCTTTTCCTATCTCAAATTCGAAATTATGAGGTGGCTGGAAAAGATAGAAATTTATGGAAAAATGCTTCTCCAAGATTGACCTATATTTCACAAATCATAATATATATTGGAAAACGGAGAGAGGTTATTGAATATCAGTGAATGATTATGAAAAAACTCATTCATTTTCTAAAAATAGTATTCCAACTCATCAAAATCTATCCTTAAAGACAATGACTAAAGCAGGAAAAAACAGAGTATTTAATTTCTGGAAATACGGTGCTCAAAGATTGACCTATATTTCAAAAATCACAATAGATATTGGAAAAATAAGAGAGGTTATTGAAAATCCATCCGTGATTATGAAAAGCCTCATTTATTTTCTAAAAATATTTTTCTAGATGATCAGAATCTGTCTCCCAAGAAGGTGACTAAAACAGGAAAATCCAGATTTCCAAATCTAGTCATATTCCTACATTTTAGGATTTGTTCTCTAGAATATTTCTATTGATCAAATGAAGTTCCACTTGCACTCATGGATTATATTTGATAATATATATGATTATTCATCATCATAATCTCCTTAATAAACTCAACCAAGTAGAATTTGACCTTTTGACCAAAATAATACATTTTGGAAAATTTCTGAAAATGATGCCTCAGCTTGTGGGGAACTTTTGACTACCTTCCTGAGCTCTAAATGAAGATATGAAAGTACAATTGGAAATATTAGGATGTATATTTGTCAATAAACTATTTGAACGTGTAAAATGGACTCTCCACGGCTCGGCAAATTGATTTTTCCCAAGGCAGTTTATCAGCTGAAAAATCTGCACTTTCACTAGCTCATTACACTGTGAAAACAATCATTTAGCCGGTGAAAAGGGAGACTTTCACCGGCTTACTACACTATGAAAAAGTCATTTAGCTGGTGAAAGATAAAATTTTCTTCTTGGTATATTTTGATATGCCACATCATTTTTTCATTGGGTAATAAGATTTAAAGCCAATCTTATATACTTTAAAACTTAAAGATTTATAAATAAATCTTTACCTTATTATCATCTTATGATATGATATCAAAACAAATTTCAGAATGAATTATTTGATCACTAACATCTGGCTCCAACTAGGATGGAGACCTCCCTGTGAGGTTTCCAAGAACTTGGAAGACCTTGTGCCTTTAGTATTGGGCATGGAGTCATTTAGCCTTTACAATTTTTCATCTGAAAACCTATAGAAAACCTATAACTTGCTTGTTTATTTATTAAATCAATCAACTGAAAATAATCAAGTTGCTCGTTTCCCTCATAGATCTCAGTGCTAAATACATACTACTTAATCTTTTTCTAAGAAGAAAGCATGATGAACTGCTGATCTAGACTTTTCATCTCATCATCTTTCTCTCCGTATCTGCTTCAATCTTTTCGTGTCTGCAAATCAGAAAAATGTGGGATAATCTCACTTATTTCAATGAACATTGGATCAACGGAAAGGTGATCATCTCCATGTGTAGCTAACGAAACCAATTCTTCAGATTCATTAAAATTATAAATAAAGGTAATAGGAAATCTTTCATCTCTTCATTACTCTTTTCTAATTCATGTTTATGAGGAAGCACATCACAACGAAGATCATTTGAAAACTGATGTAGATTGTGAGGAAAAGATTCTTCTCTATTTAGATATTCAAATTTAGAATGCAATTCATATTTCTCACAACAATTATCAAATAAGGACTCATCTAAAAAGAACTTGCTATCTAATTCCTTTTGCAGAAGTGGTCCTCCTCGCTTTCTTCACATCATGCAATAATCATAGGTTGATCTGTACATGGTTAACACAGATAAATTTTCTAAATGGAGAAGGTGTTGGCACTGGTGAAAATGATCCTGTGTCTGCATGTAATAATGATAAGATCATTCACCACTCTTAAAACTGTCCTCTGTCTGCCACACAGAATATATGACCAAATCCATCATCATATTCCACTAATACATGGTGAAAACATGTAACCGTTCATGTGCCTCTATTTAAATTGCCATCATGATTACATGACATGAGTACAATATGTCTTTTCAGGTTCTTAAGGCACTAGAGAAAAAACCCGTGTTAACACTTTCACCGGCTCGCTTTCTGCTAGGAGTACACTTTAGCCGTTGAAACCTGAGGATTTCACCAACTAACTTCAACTTCAAAATAGATGTTAGCTGTTGAAAAGATTTTTCTTGATTTTTTGATAAGAAATAACAAAAAATATCCTATACTTTGATACTTTAATTTCTAATTTTTTTTTGTATGGAACTCTATTTATGACCATGCCATCACTAAAAATGAAACAAACTGACTGGTTCATTTTTGGAGATAACATCTTTCTTTTTTCACCTAATCCTCTGCTAAACTGAAAACTGTATGTAGTTTGCTGTAGCCTGTCTACTTATTTCAAAAATCAACAACTGAACATGATCTAGTTTCTCGTATGAGGAGCTTATTCTCACACCTACTCCTGCTTCTAATCAGTAGGGACAAACTAATCAAGTAAAACTAAATCTCCAATGCAACCAAGAAAGAAATTGATTTACTAGTAACCTCCTTGATCTGAATCCGAAAAGGAAAGGAAACCATAGCATGTAGAAATATAGTTTGAAAAGATGGCAGAACCAACCATCACCTGGCAAAAATATCTTGACTTTTATGCTGTTCATAAACTCCAAATAGTCAGCAATAGGGTCAATAAATCCCAAAGAAATACCTCCCTTTGCTGCTGTTCCAACTGAAAGCTGAAATTCTGCTGGTTGCTGCCTTCACTGATGTCAATGTTGAATGTAGATTGTTCTTCTTCTGTAGGAAGAAAATACAAGCACAACTGCCGATCTGAATCTTTCTGCTCTCTTTCATCATATCTTTGTAATCTGAATTCATAATGATGATATGCTGGCTCATCACAACTAACAATTTCCTTTCCAACAATAATATCTTTGCAGGATATATCAAAACTAAAATCATTGGACTTTTGAGCAACAGATTCATAACAAGCATCAATCACAACATGCACACATTTTTGATCGTCTTTCTGCTGAAAAGAAGAACTAGATGCAATTTGAGTAAACAATAAGTCTTCACAAACTTTAACATCTTTTTCCTCATCACTGTATTGGTCAAATATAGGAGTATCAAGGTAAGATCCTAATGACAGAGATGAAGCTTCTTGAAAAGCAGGATCAACAATAAAATCTTGAAACATATCCGGAAAAATATCACCTTGTTCTTTATGGTTACTGAAACTTCCCTGGATCTGCAAATTTGGAAAATGTGGGCTACCCTCAACATCTACTGCAAATTTGAAAATGTCACCATGATTGTCATAATGTGGATCAACAATCCCTCGATCACAATAAGAGGTATCTTCAGCTGATGTATATCCTTGTTCTTTGACATAAGAAAAAGAGACATATTGATCTTCATGATCATTTAAAACAATAGACACATCAGATATGATGTCAKATGATTATGTATCACTATTATCATACTCAATATCATTGAGGATCTCTTGATATTCATGGTATATACTATCTTTTTCAATAGAATCTTTATCACTAATCTGATTTTTGTGACAAGCAAAATCTTCATGATATGAAGAAAACTCTTCACAACATCCTTCAAAAAGATGTTCAACTGAAAAATAATCTTTACAAAAGAAATTAAAAGCTGCATGAAAACCAACCAAAGAGCTAACACTTGCATCCGGAAGAGACCGACTCCATTAAAGAGCAATCCCCTCTAATGAATACCTGAAAAGTTTAATCTAAACATCTTCATGTATGATATGGAGCCAATGAATAAACTCATGAAAATCCAGCAAATGTTCAGCTGGTACTTCCCATTCTTCTCCTCGAAATCTGGGAAGGCTGTGTTCCCATTCATCTCTACTAGGTACAGGATGAGGGTAACCAGAAATACTTGAGAAATTGCAAAATTCATACCTCTTGTTCATTTCATACCAGTGGAGTCGCCATCAGATTTCTAAACAATAGAGTCGCCACTGAATCTTCCTTCATGGAGTTTCTAGATAGATGATTACAACTGATTCATGTCTAAACTTTGTCTATCATCGAAGCTAGATCTTGTCATGTCCCAAGGAAGTTGAGCTTCAATCTCCTCTCCCCAATAATGACGCCAATTTGTTATCACTCCAAGACTCTTTGAGGTTGTGGGTCAAAGATCCTTGGTAACTTAAGGTAAATGTATTTTTGTATTTTTGTATGTGTGGATCAATGGGATAACTCAACTACAGTATGGCCTCCAGATAGCCAAAATGAATAATCAAATGAACCAGTGCTCTCAAGGATCAATAATCAGACAATAGCTTTCAAGTGGGTGAAGACATCAATGCTTATAAACCAGATACACAGTGTAGGGTTTAATAAACAATGTAAGCAACCATTAATCAAGTTATGAACTAAATAATGAGATGATAGCCATATTGCAGTTAAAACAACATGAATAAAATTATAGAAGGAAAGGTGAAATCTGACATCAATAGAGAGAGAAAACTGTGATTTGTATTATCATATGAAAAGACTGTTTACAATATAGTGTAGTCCATGTATCCAAAATCGAACCCGCCTGCCTCTTACACATATGAGCTTAAATAAAATTTACAAATTATTTTCAAGATCCTCCAAAGATGGATTTGATAACCTCTTTTCTTATCTCAAATTCGAAATTGTGAGGTGGCTGGAAAAGATAGAAATTTCTAGAAAAATGCTTCTCCAAGATTGACCTATATTTCACAAATCACAATAGATATTTGAAAACGGAGAGAGGCTATTGAATATCATTCCATTCTTATGAAAAAAATCCTTTATTTTCTAAAAATATTCTTCTAGATGATTAGAATCTGTCTCCCAAGAAGGTGACTAAAACAGGGAAATCCAGATTTCCAAATCTAGTCATATTCCTACATTTTAGGATTTGATCTCTAGAATATTTCTATTGATCAAATGAAGTGCCACCTGCACTCATGGATGATATTTGATAATATATATGATTATTAATCATCATCTGTTCCTTAATAAACTCAACCAAGTCGAATTTGACCTTTTGACCAAAATAATACATTTTGGAAAATTTCTGAAAATGATGCCTCATCTTGTGGGGAACTTTTGACTGCCTTCCTGAGCTCTAAATGAAGATATGAAATTACCATTGGAAATATTAGGATGTCTAGTTTTTAATCAACTATTTGAGCATGTAAAATAGACTCTCCACGACTCAACAAATTGATTTTTCCCAAGGCAGTTTATCAGCTGAAAAACCTGCACTTTCACCAGCTCACTACACCGTGAAAACAATCATTTAGCCAGTGAAAAGGGAGACTTCCACTGGCTTACTACACTTTGAAAAAGTCATTTAGCCGGTGAAAGCTAAAATTTCCTTCTTGGTATATTTTGAGATGCCACATCATTTTTCATTGGGTAATAAGATTTAAAGCCAATCTTATATACTTTAAAACTCAAAGATTTATAAATAAATCTTTACCTTATTATCATCTTATGATATGATATCAAAACAAATTTCAGAATGAATTATTTGATCGCTAACACATTACATACATTAATATGAACCCAATCTTTTTTTTTAACTATAACCAAGTGCTTGAGATACTACAAGATTTTAAATAGTACTATTGACAAATATTAGAACCCATTCCTCTAATTATCTAGAATTTGCTGATGTCATGTAATCCGATGGTCAACATTAGAACATGTTTCCTTGTTACTTACATAACCATGCAAAGAAACAATGATAATTCAACTTTAATACATAAATTATAGTATAAGTAATAATACAAAAATAATTGATGTATGGAAGAGATTCAATTGTTATTGGAAAGGCATTATGCTAGAATGTAAAAGATTTGTATATTGATGATGACAACAAAAATAACAACTACATTCAATACATTATGATGTAACAACTCACTCTTAACCCCAAAATTAATGTATCTTTTTGGAAAATTGTTCTATTTCCCCATATAATTACCCATAGAAACCTATGGTCAAATATAGTATTGCATGCTGACTTGAAACAACATTAAACATTATATTGCAATCCATCTCAACAACAATATAAAAAAATCTTAAAAATATCATTTCAACTCCAATTCAAATATTTAAGAAAGTATTTGAACAAATGTCATTGAAATGATATTTAGACACATCATTTAGACACCATTGAAATGATATTTAAATGAATATGGTTTTAGCTCCCCCTATATGGGGTGTCTTTCTGTCCTCCTGTCAATGTGGATGGTGTGGAATATTTGGTTCCCAACCCAAGAATCTTGGTGGATTTTCCTTCCCTGCATGTTGATACAACTATCCCTTTTCTTGTCAGTCGACCCATTATGGATCTATGTGAGGATGTACTTACACAGGCTCGCATGACCAGAAACATTGATGAAGGGGATTGTTGGGAGGCTTGGCTTGACAACTAGTTCAACCCTCACAAAGTGGATGATGTAGGGTCTGTACTCAGGCATAGATGTGTTATCAGAACTGATTATGGTGAAGTTCAATCGATATTTGAGGGTGATATACTATAGCATATTGAGGATGCACCCATGATTGTGCATTATGCAAACATTCATGGCCCAAATGAAATATAAAATCTAGGTATCACTGATAGAGGACAACCTTCCAAATTGTAGCACCCTGTTTTCCCCCATGATTTTAATTATGCCGAGACTTCATATAATGTTATTATGAAGCTTTTAATTATTCTTTTATTAATGAAAAATAAAAAAACAATTAATCGAGAGGGAAGAGCCTTGAAAGTACTAGCCATGATATCACGAATGGGAATTGATGAAGTGGGATGATGAGGTGGCACGATGAGGTTGAATGGAGAAGCTTTAATGAGGAAAACATGAATATTTCTTAAACACTTCAACCTACACCCACAAATTAAATACACCACTTGTTCATTGTTGAAATGTGGTTCAACACTGAGAGGGGGTGGGGTGAATCAATATCACTTCTTTTTTACAATTTTAATTAATTTTTAATTATTAAAGTTATTAACCATAAAAATTTATCAACAAGAATGTACAATATGAAAAATTAAATGTAACAATCATAAAATTTATATTTCTTTTAAAAGATACAACTTGTAGGAGACACCAATCTCCTTTATTTTGAGCATTGACTCAAGGAGACACCAATCCCTTGTTTCCAAGCACCAACTTGAGGAAGATGTAAATCCTTGTAGATCAGGCTCCAACCTGTAGAGGAATCCAATCCACTATTTTTCAAGCAACAAATTAAGGAAGCTGCAACTCATTGTTGTTTAGGCTGCAACCTGTAGATGACTCCAATCCTCCCTTGCTCCTCCCTTCCACCCTCACTTCATGTGTATGTTTCAAGTTTTATAATCTTCCTTGGACTCTACTTCTATTTTTGATCTTCTAAATTAGCTCACAAAGACACTTTCCTTTCACCATACTTTTCTTTTTATATAGTCTTCCAACAGGTATATGATACTAAAACATTGTGCGTCTTTGTATGAACCAATGTACCTCTTCATTTAATTTAATATTAATGTTGAACTTTCTATTGTAATTAAAAGTTGGATTTAATTCAAAAGACTTCAAATCCATTGTAAGTTGTTCCTCATTTATCCTTTCATGATAAAAAAACCTTGTAGCAACAATGGAATGGATGGGTGCTTCGATCCAAGAGGCTCTATCTTTCAATTTTTAGATTAAAATTCTAACTGATCTAAGCTCCTTTGTATCTAGGGGAACTATGTAGATGGAGTGGCTTGCTGCAAAATCTTGGTGGATTTTTTCAATAGGTATTTTTTCTTTTTATCAATTCTAGTGACCCATTTTCCATAGGACTAAATGTTGTGACCACCAGATAGACACACAGGGCGCAAGTCATGTTCTATACTCTAGAACAAAGAAAGCTTTTTATTTACCAAGTGATCACGCCCTATAACCAGGTGCTATCCCAGTTACCACTTTAAGTCATCACATTCCATATGAATTTGGCCTATGACCAAGAGTGAACTCACTCAATTCTTATCTTGGCGTATAAACATATCAACATTTCAAACTTAATCAAGTCTTGAGTGGACGGTCTAGCTTTAAACTAGGTTATTTAATCAAATCAGTGGTAGTGTTTTGATCAATGGTTGAGTGAATGGTATTTATTGATTTCACATTTGAAAAATGGACTCGTATTAATCTCAGGTCAAAATGAGATAGAACTTGGTGCTGACACGTGGATTATTAAATTTTGCACAATATAGTTTTCACGTCCTCCCTTGCCACTTATACTTTGTTCTATTCCAAACACAAATTAGATTAGATATGTTCGATCATGCTCTCATTTATGATCCAAATATTATTGATCCATCATCGTCGTTTACTGTTGATCCATATTTTTTATGATTCTTGTGGCTTATTCTAGTGATATAACGATCACAATCATCCTCCTGAGTAATTCTTGCATTTTTCCAACATCTATGATGACGATCAAAGCATCGATCCTTACATATCCCAGTATTTATTTGATGTATTCATCATTCCATATATGTCACTGTTTATTCACCTTCTTGGAGGAAATTCTCATAGAAGGTTTTATATTCCCGGAGAGAAGATCTTTGGCCTTGATTTAGTTTACTTTGAGAATTGATGATAATGATCTGTAAATGCCATTATTCATAATATATTCTATAGAAGAATTATTCAAGAACTAAGTAATAAAGGATGTGTGAAGCATCTCCCTTGTTGATATTTTTATACCAGAGCCTTGACATCTACTGCATTCGATTGAAACACTAGACTTTGATCCTTTTTCCTTGCATTTAAAGAACAATACATAGTGATAATTTATTTAAGGTTCCATTGAAAAGTTCCTCCAATAATATCTTCAAGGGTGAACAAAAAACTCACCTCTTTGTCTGTTCAATTGATTCTTCTATGAAATGATTCCAGTAACACATTCTATAGTTTTTTGTTGGGAAATTATAGTATGAATTCATCAAGCTCACACATGATTTTTAACAGAGTTATAGTCCAGGAAAGAAGACAACAACTGCTCAATAAGATTTAGATAATGCATGGGCTTGTTTGAATGATAGTACCATATTAATCATTGATAATGATGACCATACTGACCCTCTTTGACCATCTTTGACATCAATGACATCTCCATAACACCATGTCCAACATTGATCATATTTTCCCTCTTTGACATCAATGCGAACACCATAACACTAGGTCCAACATTCTCCCCCTTTGGCATTGATGTAAACAAAGTAAAAATCCCTTTTCAATTAAATGGGTTTTACTTTTTATCTCCCCCTTTGACAACAATGGCAAAAGGGATATTTCTTTCTCCCCCTAAGTTATACTCCCCCTATCCATGTACTCCTTTTCTGATGAAGCTTGTGCAATTTTAATTAGATATGGAGATTACCCCCAATTTTTGTCTAAGGTTTTCAAAGGTACTTCCAAGAAGAGGTTTGGTGAATATGTTTACAATATGTTCTTTAGTATCCACATATTCCACTTTAAATTTTTTTAGAGAAACATGTTCCCTTAAAAAAATTAAATTTAATTGGGATATGCTTGGTTTTTGAGTGGACGGTAGGATATTTAGAAAGGTTTATAACACTGGTATTGTCACAATTAAGAAATATTGGATGATCATACTTTACTTCTAAGTATTATAGAGTTTGTTTCATCCAAATTACTTGAGTGCAATAGTATGCAACATGAATATATTCAACTTCTGTTGTGGGTAGTGATATGGAGGGTTGTTTTTTACGTAGCCACGACACAAGACATTTTCTATGAATAATGCTCCTCCACTATTGCTCTTTCTGTCATCAATAATTCCTACCCAATATGCATTAGTTTACGCAGTTAATGTGAAGTCTTATATTTTTGGATACCATAATCCAAAATCCAAGGTGCCTTTGAGATACCTAAAATTCCTTTTAACTGCCTTCATATGTGTATCTTTAGGTGCAAATTGAAATCTGGCCACTACTCCTACATCTTGCATGATATATGGTCTTGTTGTTGTTGCATATAATAGGATACCAATCATTGATTTGTACATGGTTTGGTCCACTTTTAGTGATTCATGATCTATGCTTAGTTTGCATCCTGTAATCATATGCGTGCTCATAGGTTTGAAATTTTCCATTTTAAATTTCCTCAACATTTCTTTAATGTATTTTTTCTGAGATATGAATATGCCTTTGTTTGATTGTGATTCTTGTAATCCCAAGAAGAATGTCCGTTCACCAATCATTGACATTTCAAATTCTTTTTTCATTATTGTAGCAAATTGCTTGCTTAGAGGATTTCAATTACTTCCAAAGATGATATCATCGACATATACTACAACAATAGTCATATTTTTTTTTTCAATTTTAGTATAAATATTGTTTTCAGTAGTTCCTCTTTTGTATCCTTGTTGCTGTAGATGATTATCAAGTCTTGAAAACCATTATCTGGAAGCTTGTTTGAGACCATACAATGATTTATTTAATTTACAAACATAGTCTTGGTTCTCTGATAAAATAAATCCTTTAGGTTGTTCTATGTAAACTTCTTCCTCCAAATTTCTATTTAAGAATGTTGATTCAACATCCATTTGATATATTATAAAGTTTTTAAAACATGCAAATGCCAAGAACATTATGATAGATTCTAATATGGCTACTTGGGAAAATTTTTCCTCAAATTCAATCCCTTTTACTTGAGCATATCTTTTGCACACAATCTTGTCTTATTCCTTATAACTTGACCATCTTCATTAACTTTATTTTTAAAAATCCATTTGGTCCCTACCACATTTTTGTCTTTTGGTCTTGGGACTAGCTCCCAAGTCTGATTTTTCTCTATTTGGTCAAGTTCTTCATTCATGGCTTTGATCCAATATTAATCTTTGATGGCCTTTGAAAATATTTTGGGTTCTATTAGGGAGAGGATTGCATGTTCTGATTCATATGTTATCCTTCTTCTTGTTTCAACCCCAACACTTTTTTCCCCTATGATTTGACTTTCAAGATGATTTCTTTGTACTCTTCTTGATGGTGCTTTTGAATCTTGTCTTGGTGATTCTTCCTCTTCCATTTTTTCTTCACTTTGTGATTCATCCTCTTGTATTTCTTCAACTTCTTCATCATCATCATCATCATTTCTTCTCCTTTCATCGAATTGTGAATTATATTGAGATTTGATTCTTCTTGATTTTAAATCATCCACTTTCACATTTTCACTTTCCACAATTTTGTATAGCCTCAAGTTATAGCATCTATAGGCCTTTTTTTTGGATGAGTAATGAATAAATATGCCTTCATCTCATATGGAGTCAAATTTTCCTAGGTTATCATCATCTCTCTTAATATAACACTTGCTCCCAAAGACTTTGAAGTGTTTGAATGATGCTTGTCTGCCAAACCATAATTCATATGGTGTTTTGTCATGGTTGACTCTAAGTTGTGATTTGTTAAGTATGTACCATGATGTATACATTGCTTCTCTCCAATATATATCTAGGATTTTGGATTAATTTTACATAGTTTTGGCTGCTTGAACATTTCTATTTTTTCTTTTAGCAACTCCATTTTGTTGAGGAGTTCTTGGAGCTGAAAAGGGTCTTTTAATTCCATGAGTTTCAAAAAACTTGTTGAACTCATTTGAGGTAAATTCACCTCCATTATCTTATCTTAGGCACTTGATTTTGAGATCAGTCTCATTTTCAATACATGCTTTGAATATTTTAAAATTTTAAAATGCTTCTGATTTTTATTTGAGAAAGGATACCCAAGTCATTATTGTATTGTCATCAATGAATAATATGAAGTAATTTTCACCTTGTATGATTTTAGTTCTGGTAGGTCCAAAGAGGTCAGCATGAACAATTTCTAATGGTTTTGATGTAGAGTATTCTTTTGTCTTGAATCTTATTTTGTCTTCTTTCCATGTTGGCAGTGCTTACAAACATAGTTTGAAGGTTTTATAATCCTTCACATATCTTTCACAACTTCCTTTTTACTATATTTTATTAGATTATCAAAGCCTATGTGTCCCATTCTTCTGTTCCATAGCCAACTTTCATTTGATTGACCCATGATTTCTTCTTCTTCTTCTTCTATGTTTAGGATATATACATCGCTTGGTGTCCTTGGTGCAATAACCACTAATTTTCTTGAACCTTCTTTTCTAATTTCACATTTTTGAGAGTTAAATATGAGTATGTGTCCTTGATCATATGTTTGTCTCACACTGAGGATATCAGGCTTCAAATCATAAACTAATAGAAATTTTTATGCTTTAGCTTTGTTATTTCCCAAATTAACTGTACCCTTTCCAAGTATCTTGGTAGATACATCATCTCTAAATGTAACTCTTCCCTTTTCTTTCCTTTTCAAAATGATGGATTTGTCTTGATCTCCTGTCATGTTATTTGAACATCCATTGTCAACATACCATTGGCTTGTTTTAGTTTTGGCATATAAGGACACCTTACACTCTCTCTCCTTTTATTTATATGTCTTTTTATGCTTTTCTTCTTGAAAGTTGGAAGTCTTCATGGGATTCTTTGGTAGTCTACAATGACTATCTTTGTGACCATAATTTTTGCATTTGTAGCATTCAACATTGTGATCTTGTAATGGAGAGAAAGAATTATAGTTTCTATTCCATTGATTATTATTATTATTGCTATTTTTATAACCATATCTTTGAACACTTTTATGATTGTTCTTTCCATAAGCTCTACAATGTAATGCTTTATGCCCAAAATTATTGCAAGATGAGCAATAACCAAGAAAGAGATGTTGATACCTTTTTGGGGTAGTTCTTCTTGTATTTTTATTCCTTCTATATTAATTTTATTTTGAAGGGAGAACAGATTTATGTTAATTAGAATCAATCTTTACTTTTCCGTCTTCCTTTTTTAAAGAGTTTTGAAGGGAAGATATATAATTTTTTTGATTTTTATTAGTTTCCTGAGATGTAGAATTAGATCCTTTGTTAGTTTTCTTTTGACCATAACCCCGTCCTATCTTATTGCTTGATGATATTTGAATGTTAAGAATATCATTCTATATTTTTGAACTATTTTCAAATCTTGATTGGCTATTTCCTTTCTCAAGTTCCTTTTTTCAGAAGAACAATTTCAGCCTCTAGCTTTTCATAGTCTCATTGCTTTTTATTGAGTTGTTTACTTATGACCTCTTCAATTCTTTTGGACTCTAGGAGTTGAGTCTTCAAGTTATTAATGATTTTTTATGTCTCCTTGATGGTTTTTTAAACTTCCTTTTCTCTTGATTTTTGTTCTTCTTCATATTCTAGTAGTTGTTCTCTTAATGATTTATTCTTCCTTTTATATTTTATAATTTCTTTGAGATCACTAATAAGTTCTTTTTCAAGGTCTACTTATCCTTCAAATTCAGATTTTCCAGTATTATCCTTATTAGGATTAGTTTGAGTTTCCATGCCCATAAATAGAAGCTCTGTCTCATCATCTTCACTCATGTCAGATGGACTACTGTCTTCTTTGGAGTAAAAGTTTTTCTTTTTCTTATAGAATGTTTTCTTATTTCCAGTTATGAACTTTTTATATTCTTTATGGTTATGAGTTTCTTCATCTTCACTATCCTCCCGTTTTAGATAGGGAAACTTGGAGGAAAAATGCCCAACTTTTCCACAATTGAAACATTTGAGGGGTAACTTCCGTTTGTATTTCCCAAACCCTTTATTGAGTTTCCTTATAACTTTAGCCTCTTCTTCATCTGATATGTATGAGTGATTTTAATTTGGTACATGATCATAGTGCTTTGTTTCATTTGAGGATTTTAAGGATGTTTCCCTTTGTGATGGTGTTTCTTGCCATGTTCTCATTTCATAGGCTATAAGAATCCCATGAAGTTCATCCATTGTAAGATCATCAAGGTTTTCTCTATATTCCAAGGTAGATACATTGTCATCATATCTCATTGATAATGATCTCAAAAATTTTTGAAGAATAATTTTGTCTTCTAGATATTCTTTCAGAGCTCTGATTGATTTGACAATTTCATCTAGTCTTTGAAGATATTCTACAATGTTTTCTTCCTCTTTCATCTTCAGACCTTCAAACTATCCTCTGCATGTTTGAAGTTCTACTTGTTTTACTTTTACATCTCCTTCATAGATGTTTTGAAGGCTGTCCCAAATTTATTTTTCTGATTTACAATGCATCACTTTTACAAATATAGAGTTTGCTAATCCACCCAAAATTGCATTAACAACCCTTGAATTATCATTACAAAGTTTCTTTGCAACAACATATGAGGTGTTGTAAGTGGTTCTTTGTAACTATTTACCACATATAACCAAACGTCACATCCAAGAGACATTAGATAACTTCACATCTTTATACTCCAAAATGCATAATCATTTCCTTTGAACAATGGTGCTTTCTTAGAGGATATTCCTTCGTGTTGATCCATTGTGATATCTTAGAATCTACCTTCTAGTCATTACACTGAGGTGAAGGAACTTGATTTGATACCAATTTTTTAAATGTGGTTCAATACTCAGAGGGGGGGGGGTGTGAATCAATATTGCTTTTTTTTTTCACAATTTTCCACAATTTTTAATTGTTAAAGTTATTAACCATAACAATTTATCAACAAGAATGTACAATATGCAGAATTACATGTAACAATCATAAAATTTATATTTCTTTTACAAGCTACAAATTGTAGGAGACACCAATCTCTTTTATTTTTATCACCAAATCAAGGAGATACCAATCCCATGTTTCTAAGCACCAACTTGAGGAAGTTGTATCTCCATGTAGATCAAGCTCCAACCTATAGAGGACTCCAATACTCTATTTTTCAAGAAACAAATTGAGGAAGATGAACCTCCCTATTGTTCAGGATCCAACCTATAGAGGACTCCAATCCTCCTTTTCTCCTCCCATCCACCCTCACTTCATGTGTATGTTTCAAGTTTCATAATCTTCCTTGGACTTTAATTTTGTTTTTGATCTTCTGAATTAGCTCACAAAGCCACTTTCCTTTCACCACACTTTTCTGTTTACATAGTCTTACAACATGTATATGATACTTGAACATTGTGTCTCTTTGTATGAACCAATGTACCTCTTCATTTAATTTAATAATAATGCTGACATTTATATTGTAATTAAAAGTTGACTTTAATTCAAAAGACTTCAAATTCCTTGTAAGTTGTTCTACATTTATCCCTTCACGATAAAAAAAACTTGTAGAAACAATAGAATGGATGGTTTCTTTGATCCAAGAGGCTCTATATTTTAATTTTTAGATTAAACTTCTAACTAATCTAAACTCCTCTATATCGGGGGGAACTGTGTAGATGGGTGTCTTGCTGCAAAAGCTTGGTGGAATTTTTTAGTTTATCAATTCTCGTGACCCCTTTTTCCATAGGTCCAAATGTTGTGACCACCAACTAGAAACAAAGGGTGCAATACATGTTCTATACTCTAGCCCGAATACACCCTTTTATTTACTAAGTGATCACCCCCTATAACCAGACGTTATCTCGGTAGCACTTTAACCCATCGCATTTCATATGACTTTGGCCTGTGACCAAGAGTGTACTCTCTTAGTGCTTATCTTGGTGTATAAATAGATCAATGGTTTGGAATTAATCAAGTGTTGAGTGGAGGGTTTAGATTTAAACTAGGAACTGTAATTAAATCGACAGTAGTGTTTTGATCAACGGTTCATGAGTGGGCGATATTTATTGATTTCACATTTGAAAACTGGACTCGAATTAATACCAGGAAAAAATGCGATAGAATTTGGTGCTGACACGTGGATTATTAAATTTTGCATAATACACATTTCACATCCTCCCTTTCCACTTATTCTTCATGATATTACAAACATGCATTAGATTAGGGCCGTCCGATCGTGCTCTCATTTCCGATCCAACGATTATTGATCCACCATCGTCGTTCACTATCAATCCATAGTTTTTACGATTCTTGTGGCTTAGTCTAGTGATCTAACAATCATAGTCATCCTCTTGGCTATTTATTTCATTTTTCCCACATGTATGATGATGATTAGAGCATCGATCCTTACAAAAGGAGGAAATAAAATGTCAGGTAGATTTTGATCTCTGCATTTATTTTTTGTATTCATCATTCCATATCTGTCATTGTTTATTCACCTTCTTGGAGGAAATTATTAAAGAAGGTCTATATGCCCCAAGACAAGATCTTTGGCCTTTCTTTCATGCATTTTGATAATATATGACAACGATTTGTAAATGTCATTCTTCATAATATATTCTATAGAATAATTCTTCAAGAACTAAGTGATGAAGGATGTGTGAAGCATCTCCCTTGCTAATATATTTATACTAGACCCTTGGAATCTACTACATTCTATTGAAACACCATATTGTGAACCTTTTTCCTTGCATTTACAACAAAATACATAGTGATAATTTATTTGAGGTTCCATTAAAAAGTTCCTCCAATAATATCTTCAAGGAGTGAACAACAACCTCACCTCTTTGTTTGTTTAATTGCTTCTTATGTGAATGGATTCCAGTAACACATTCCATAGTCTTTTGCTGGGACATTATAGTATAAATGCATCAAGGTAACACATGAGTTTTAGCAGAGTTATAGTCCAAGAAAGAAGACAACAACTGCTCAATAATATTTAGATAATGCATGTGATTGTTTGAATGATAGTACCATATTAATCATTGATAATGATGACCATATTGAACCTCTTTGACCCTCTTTGACATCAATGCCAACTCCATAACACCATGTCCAAAATTGACCATATTTTTCGTCTTTGTAATCAATTCCAACACCATAACACTAGGTCCAACACTCACATACTTGAATCTGCAACAAACAATGTGAATTGTTGTTAAGGAACTGGATTGGTGGTTGAGGTAGTTAATACTGCTAACAATCTAGATCTGTTGAGAAGATGAGGGGTCAACTAAATAAATTGATGAAAATGATACCCCATAGATTTTTCCCTTCAAGAATTCATACCTCGAACAGAAAGTTGTGTTTGCAGGAAGCTAGGGGAATCCCAAGGGAGGTAGAGGTGCAGAGGAAGAGAAGGAAAAAAACATGAGAGACGAAGAGAACCCGAGGAATATTAACTCGCAACAGTGGATAGAAGGATAAAGTGAGTAGTAATCTCACAAACATATGGTTTTATGAAAAAAGGTGTTCATCTGCACATATATGAAAGATAAAAGAAAATGGAAAGATATTTTTGAGGAAAATAGGAAGCTTGTCTAAAGGATTAATGATCACCCTGGAATAAAGAAGACACATATCTAGACTGGAGCTATAGAGGGATGCAACTTGGTACCCATTGGAAAGAAACCAACACTAGTAAGGGAGGTCACCAAGGGACTATATAGAAGAAAAGTGATTCTTTGTGTAGAGGAAATCAAGTTGGGAGGGTACTTGATAAACTTGTGGAATTTTTGAGCTCAGTGGGAAGAGGGAAAATTTAGCTGCTGCCAGTGGAGGAAGGAGAGTAATTTTACTGAATCGTTCTAATATTGAGAACCGGTTGAATCATTCCCTTGGTGATATCATGGCTTGGCATGTGGGTGGAATGTTGTAGGAAGGTACTCTATGACATGGCCTATGGTTGGGAGGAAAGGCATCCTCTCTCAATCACTTGGATGTAGACATTTCCCTAAAAATATGAGTGTTTAAATTGACCTATATGATGTGTGTTACTGATGTAAACCTGTGATTATATGATTTATTTTGAAATATGAATGCATGTAACTAATGAACTAAATTTATGAGTAAAGTGGGATATTCTTGTTTTTTCTCACTACTTAAACTAATAAACTCATGAAATTAAGCAAAGTATGGGTATTCTGTATCCTTGAGGATCTTGCATCTTGGGAGGAAAGTTTGCAAGATATTGAAAAAATATTCACTTGGAGGGTGACCCAAGTGCCCTGGTGCTAGGAGGTCCTTTTAGGGGTTAAATAACCTTGTGCCATGAGGGAAATTCTTATTCCATATTGGAAAGTTTACAATATATGAACAAAATGTTTACCCGAGAATGACAAAGGAAATAATCTGGTGTGTGGGGAAGGTCTCTATGTAGTTCAGAGAGTCTCAACCCCATGAAACCTTCCACCTGTCTTAAATGGAAATCTTACAAGATATGAAAAATTCATCCCCAAGGAGGAAATAAATCCTTAGTTGGTCTTAGAGTGGGTTTCAATTTCCAGAAGACCCGATGAAACCTTAGAAAATCAATCTGTTAGAGTCCCCAAATCGACTAAGTCCTAGATTGGACTATTATCTTGAGAAATTCCCATGTTTTGAGTTAGAATGAATCATGTCCATTGATATCATAATAGGAGTATATCCTGACCCTTTTGGGGGGAAATACATCATCGTTGGGAGTGACTAAGTGCCATGACTTGCATGAAGACCGAAAATGATGAAGACCAAGAGGCGTCAATAGTCACCAGTTTGTTGGGGGTCCCTCTAGTTCACTTGGTGAGTGACACAAGGGAGGGATGATGTGGTCCACCATTGTGGAAATTAACATCCTTGAGATGATTCATGTCAGCTTACGGTTGTGTAGGATGAGAGAAAATCTAGTTGGGTGAGAGGATGCTTAGCTCATTTCCTTAGAAACCTTAGCCGTTGATTTGGCATAGTGGGTGGAACTAAATCATTCATTAAAGAATGGAGCCTTTAGGATGTTCTAATGGTGAGGGTTAAACAAAGACTCGTTGATGATGAATACCTTGAGAAGAGTAAGGGCCATCGATCTGTTGGAAGTGACTTCGGTGGGGTATGGAACATCGATACAAACCATGTTGTCATTGGAGCGTAGATGGTTGGTGATTTGATTGATGGTACTGAGAAAGGTGCCAACGACGAAAATGTGTGTGAACCATTGACCTATTGGGAGATTTCCCGTGGAAATATTATCCATAGATTAGGGATCATGTTGGGATAAATGATAGCAGCAGATTCATCATAGGTGCCACCTATTCACATTAAAAGAGATTTAAGGAGCGAACATTAACTATCATGAATGCTAGAGGTGTCAACATGATCTAAGCCATTATATGTGATGGTATGATTGTTGTTGGATATGGAGATGGATCTGTTATAACATTCATAGGGAGAAATTCGTAGTTGGGGTGATCTATAACTCTATGGGAGGAGAACCCTGATGAAAATGAAGAAAGGTTCCAAGAGATCAAAGCCATTGAACATGGTGGGACAGATAGAAAAAATACTAACGAGCCATGTGGTCGGTGCCATGCCAAAGCCACATTGGATATCACAAGTGTTAGGATCCATGTGGATGCCACGTGTCAACGAGGTGGATTTTTCCACTGGAAACTCAAAAAACCTTGGGAGGTTGTGACTTTTGATCTAGAGATCGGTTTTGAGCATAGTTACACTCTTTGGAAAGATTTGGATGAGTAGAATACATATATGGGATTCATTGATAGAAAATAAATGAGATGAAGAAGAGGAAAACTAGACACCCCACCAACCTAAGTAAGGGTTAAGGGGTTGGGTGTGTTACAGAGTGGTATTAGAGAAAAATTCAAGATCTAGGCTTGAATGGGTCACCAAGGTTGCTTGAAACTGTTTAAGAAATATTTTACATTTCCAATAAATGCATGCTATGATGATGATTCATGTAATGGATAACAATGTTTTTCTATTTCAAAACGTAGGGTAGTGGAAGTGAATGGTGGAACTCAACTTGGAAGATGCATCTCAGTTTAGAGATTCAGAATTTGATGGTCAGAGGGACAAAGAAACTGCTCCATCTTTGGTAGCCATTGTGAGAAGTCTAAAGGAATATAATGAAAGGCTCATGAGAGATCTAGTTAAATAGGAAGAGCTGAGTGGAGTGCTACTGCATAGCTTTTCTAAAATTTAGAAGCATCTGCAATAAGGCCCAACAATTTAGAGTTGAAACAATAAAAAAGGTTGAGAACCCTTTCAGATGCCCAAAAGCACAGATTGTCCCATAGTGATGTGGGAAATAGTTCTTCCAAGAAAATACATTAGAATGTTCAGAAAAGTAAATATGGTGGAAGTATTTACATAGAGTCATCCAGGAGGGATAATTCCTCTGAAGAGATTTCCAACAGTGAAAATGAATCATGTATCCCAAGGAAAACAAAGAGACATTCACAAAGTTCTATGAATGAAGAATTTAAGAAGGATAAGCTGCCTAAATTTGATTGAAAAATTAAGAAGGAAGAAGAAGCCAAAGGTTGGTTGTCGGGCTTGAAGAAGTACTTTCAAGTACACAATTATTCCAAGAATACCAAGGTAAGAATTTCCATCTTAAAACTAAATGGAGGAGCTTCCATATGGTAGGAATATCTTGAGGAGATCAAAGGATTGAAGGAGAGTAAAATGACCTGGAATAAGTTTGAGAAGTACTTCAAAAATACATACCTATCAGATAAGTACTATGATGACAAAATCAAGGAATTCCATGAGCATATGTTGGGACAACTTACCATGGATGCATATTCCAAGAAATTTATGTAATTTTTGAGGTATGTTCCTTACCTAAAGGATGAGAAAGCAATATCACAATGTTTTCTTAGCATATTTCCATAGTCCTACTAGGATAGAATCAAATTTGATAAGCCGAAGACATTGGAGGACATTATAAGGAAGGCTAAGTGTTGTTATGATCAGTCCAGACATAAGCCAAAGCCTCTTAAGGATTGGAAGAGAAGAGATATGAGTGGATTCCAGAAAAATGGGTTCAAATCATTTCCATATAAGAATCCAAGGAAGGGTGCACAATTTGGTAAGCCATGCAAAAGTGTGCATCAACATCATTTTATATCTTAGAGTGGAAATAGACCAACAGAAGGAAAGAGAAAAAGTAGAGGAACCAAGAAAAGGGCCTCTACAATGTTGGGGTTGTGGAGAACCACACATGTTGAGGGATTGTCCTCATAGACAATGTTGGTGCAAAGTTTATCAGACTAGGGTCCTTCTCAGGTTATCAACAAAAGGTACCGAGTAGTCTAGAGCGCTGACATTTTCATATTCTCTGGAGAGAATAAGTTTCACCCGAAGCACAACCAAGACAAGAAGATAGGGAAGGGTAAGGAGAATACTTAGGAAGATTTACAGAATCTTCAAGATTCACCATTGTCTTGCACAATATGAATTAATCAAAGAGAAGATCTGAACTCATTCATAACTAGTAATAAAGACAACGAGGTTGCAGAAACATTTGCAAACAATTATAACATATTGATCTTATCATACATAAAGAAGTACAGTAAAGAGACAATTCATAACCATAGACAGAGAATTACAAAGAATATTTCAAAATTTTAGGTCCTTCCATATATTATCATCAAAAGAGATTCTTAGATACAATTTGACCGATACAAGTCACTACTCCGTTATAAGCATTTCTGGCTCCAGAATCGTTCCTCAGAGATCTATCTACCCTTTTCCAAAAATGGATACGGATTACGATCACAGAACCTACATGGAGTAAATGATAATCCTGTCTACACCTATATAACCCAACTGTACCATATATACCTTCTAACCCTTTACAATCATATACATCTCGTATATATAGGCTACTTGGGATTTTATGGCTTGAGACTTCACATGGTTTCTTGTTCTTGTTCTTTTATAACTTATTTCTCCTTGCTGGTGTTGCGCTGCCCCTCTTTCCAACCATTTTTTGTTTCCTTGCCTGCTCCACTGCCTAGCTCCTTTGTGGCTTGCGCAACTTGTGTTTGACCAAAATTGGGACTGTAGTCTTCCTTGCACATATTCTAACCAAAAATGAAGGGACCAACAGGCTCCGACGACA
The DNA here is from genome assembly GCA_032191745.1 of Picea mariana. Taxonomy (NCBI): domain Eukaryota; kingdom Viridiplantae; phylum Streptophyta; class Pinopsida; order Pinales; family Pinaceae; genus Picea; species Picea mariana. Next base: position 101,841 of record JASDQU010099979.1, on the reverse strand, counting down.
ATCCTTGACTCACCCTCAAGTCAAGTCCTTGGATCTTCCATGGCTTCTGGGAGTGCTTCTTTCTTTCATTTATCCTCTGACTTTGATTTGATTCCATATTCTTCTTGCGCTTTTTCATTTTTCGCCTCTTCAAATGAAGGGCCCAACTCTGGGACCAATTCCAAGGCCCTCTTCCTTACTCCTTAAAAACTGAAAATTTTATCTTGCCACTTCCTAGAAAGGAGTGAAGCTTCAACTACGAATTGCTGAGTTGTATCTGTAATGAATCCCTTAGGCTTGGATGTGAACAAGGAGTTCCATTCTGAATCATCTGTATCATCTACCTAATGCATCTTCATGTAGGTTGTCTAAATGACAAGTCAAAATTCCCGTAGCTCTTTCTTAGCTACTAATTGTGCTTCAAATAGAGCATTCAGATCGTTATCTACATGCTGGATCTGATCAAATTTTTCCTTCTTCTCCAATGGATCCATGTTGATAAAAAATTCTTCATTAAGTGATTGTATCTTTGCGTGCACATCCTCCAGAGTTTGGTTGTGCCTTGCAATGATACCCATCCAATCGCTAACTTTGGGAAATATCCTCGTGCATTTTGTTGTTCATTTGTGCAGTGCTTCTCTAGCATTATTTCCTTTAGGCACTACTTTTTCCATTTGCTTTTGAAGCTTCCTGGGTTGTTGTTCTGCTTCACGCTGGCTCTCTTGCAACTATGATTCCAGGTTCTCTATGAAAATAACTAATTCTGAACATGCTCCTTGGAGTAGCTCAATCTGTTGCTTAGGATCACCTGCTCCGTTGGATTTAGGAAGTTGTGGGGCTGCCTTTCTTATCTCTGGCTAGGTTGCTGCAAGATTCTCTTGGACTCTTTCCAGTTTCTACTCCGCCTAGATCTTTTCATATTCATCTTATGTTCTGCATGCTTAGATCAGGAGTATTTACTCCCTTGCAAACTCTACGTCCCTCTCAGACTGCTATAGCATTTGCACCAATTGATTAGTGGAATCTCTGATCATGCGAATTAGATACGCCGATGGCCACTAAGTGAGGTTGTCAGAAGAAGGAGTCACCTCCCTGGGTACTTGGACCTGCAGTGGGATTCCACTAACTATTTAATTCTCCGAAGGTGTCTCCACCTCTTCCTCACCTATAGATGGACCTTGCGACAACTGTGCAAGTCTCATCCTCAATGCTGATGGAATGAATGGTAGGAATTTTGTTTTTGTCAGACAGAGCTGCATCAGCTCTGCACACTGCTATGGATTTTGGAATTCTAAATCCATATGTTCTTTCAATGAGGTTGCACTATATTCTGATGTGGAATCAGGTTACTTCTAAACCTCTAGGGTTTCTGCCTCTTTTTGTACTTCTGCCTCTGTTTGGACCTCAACTTCTAAGGTAGTTCACTGAGGAATTGGGACTTGTTGCATTGGTACTGATTGAATATTCGTTGAAGGTGAAGTGTATTGAATTG
>JASDQU010099979.1:54760-100132 GCA_032191745.1 Picea mariana | reverse complement strand
GATGGTGGTGGATGGAGTGGTGTCAGGTTCAGGTTCATCATGAATGTCAATGATTTGGGCCATTCAAGTTGCTGCTTGCATATGAGGAATGGTGGACGATATCAGCTGGGGGTTCAAAATATTTACAGGGGAGAGCCATGTCCTAGATTTCTTGATCAATGGGTATCCAATGAAGGAAACATTTAGATTGTCATTGAAATATTTACCTATCAACATGGCTTTCTCTAGAAGCTGCGGGAACATGGGAAATGTTCTCTTCTTTCATTCCAACGGCTGTGTCTCTTCCTCCTCCTCTAAGTTCGTTTGTATCGGAGCCTCTTTCTTCCTTTCCTCTGGGCCCGAGCTCGGTCCTACCCCTGCTTCCTGTCCCTTTTTCTTCAAAATTTCTGTCGGTAGAAGGTAGTGCATCCCTAAATTGCACAAGTTGTGTTTCACTCCTAGACATGACATGACCTCCTTGTCGAAGACCTCTTCATTTAGGTAGAGTGGAGTGGAAGTCTTCTCGCTTGGCATGCCTTGGCTAGAAAAATGTGTGGTGGTTATTCATGTTGAATGCGATGTTCTGTGTGTTCAGGTTGAGCAATTCCCGAGGAGTGCAAAACCTCTGAGTTTCTTCCAGCAACCGGTTGTACCATTTTGAGAATGTTGTGTTGTTGAATGCAGTGTTCTTTGAGTCCGACCTTGAGTGCCAAGGCTTGAACATCTTTGAAAATCGGCCTTTTTCTGTTGGTGATAGTGGTCTTCCTACAGATTGTGTCCACTTTATCATGACAAAAACAAATAAAAACTATCCATAAGTGAAGGTTCCTCTCTTCTCTTGCACTTCTTCGCATGTGACTAAGAGTTCTTCCAAAAAGTAGCTACACCAATTGAACACAACGTCATTGGCACAAAAATATTCCACTGATAGGGAATCTAATGTGCATTCATATTTGTAATATGAATGCATGACCTTGCTAGCAATTATGTAGCAAGCAATCATGATTGTCTTCGGTAGAATGGGGTCAATCTTGGTTGTGTTCCCCCCCCTCTGAGTATGAAATCATTCATACAAGATGGGTTCTCCCTTTTTCTTCGCATGTTTACTAGTACCTTGAAATCCTTTAGATACATCCTCACCTTCTATGGATAGTCCAACAAGTTGATGGATATCCTCCGCATGAATTGAGTATTTTTTATCCAACCATAGGCTCATGTCGTGTACCCTGCTGATGAGGAACTTGGTACATCTTGCAACCTCACTCGAAGTGCCAAAAACTGGTAAATCTCTGAGATTCATAATGGTGGAGTTGAAGAGGTTGATGAACTTTGGATTTGGCATGAACTGCATTCCTCCCAACTCATCTGGAGTGACACTCCATAATACATCAATGTTCAACTGCAGGAACAACACCTGGTATATCAAGTCAAGGTCAAGGAGTTTAACTTGCTCAACCTTCCCTTTGAGATCACCCACGATCTTGACCCAGGGATCACATGGCTTGTTCGACACTACATCCTTAGAAACTACACTCCTACTCCCTGTAGCTCTTGGCATAGTGATTCTGGACTATCAACAAACTTCGATATGCTAACTAGGATTGGGGATCGTAACTGAGGGCTGAGGGATTGCACATGCATGAGAAAAATTCAAAATTCACAAGGCACTAAGTTCTCTCTGGGAAACAATACGTCTTACACCGAGTTCACACTACCTTATACTCAGGCTTAGTTGGCAAGTTATGTAATAACTGCTAAGGCCATTCATCATTAACCCTAAAGATGTAAATTGGAGCTAAATTGTCCGACAAAACTGGTTAATGGGGTAAATATATTGGGTGATCTTGGAATTTACTGAGAGATTTGGTCAGGGACGTGGCCGAAGTTAGACTTTACCATTTAAACATATGAGAATCCTGGTATAAATACCGATGGAATCTTCACGTATCATGACTTTATGGTTTAACAGAGTTTAGAAAGGTTACTGTAGCAGTCATAAGGGCTATGACTGGACTAGGTTTGTTGCACATGGACTAGGATTGCGTCCGGATTTGTTCTCCCTCTGACCACAAAAGGGGTCCCCGCCACATTTAATGATTGTCATTAATGGGTTCTTAGATCTTCTGATCCTACGCTACTGAGTAAGAAGTTCTGCATCAAAATGACACTTAGAAAGAAAAATGAAATACCCGTCGCGGCGCAACATTGCACACTCCAACTTTATTAACTGAATTCACAGAAATTGCAAAAAATTCAAATCTAGCTACTATACATGCGCTTTTGGACTAGAGAAACAATCCTTTATCTCAGTTTTGAGAAATATAGGGTTTCATGTGAGCTCCATTCACTCATCCTGGCTGAAGTATACCATCCACTTACGTGAGTCCAACTTCTCTAGAAGGTTAGATCTCCACAACTATAAATGGTCCCAAACAATGCATGCACAACTTTCCTGGATGTTTCTGGTATCGAATGTCATAAAGTAGGACCTTATACCCTTACACAATTTTTTTAGTCTTAATGTGTCTGTCATGGCAAGCTTTCTTCCTTACTTTCTCAACTGATTAATGAAAGTCTTCTAAAAACATTGTCTCTTCAAGTTATAGCAACTCCATAACCCTCTGCGCGACTGATTCATCCTCTGACATGTGTGTAATATATGTAATTTATAGTCTCGGGGTAATGAATTCTGCAGGTACCACAACCTCTTTCCCATAGACTAGCTGAAATGGATTATACTTGTGGAGATTCTTTATGGTTTTTCTGTAAGCCCATAAAACTACTGGGACTCTGTCATCCCAATCTTCCCTGTTTCCGCAAAAAACCTTCGTTGTTACTCTCTCCAAAATCTTGTTAAACTCCTCGATAGTGCCATTGGCTTGCAAATGGTAGGGGATAATTTTATGATGTTGAATTAAGAAATTTTTTGTAATCTTCACTATTGTACTACTGATAAAATGACCATCTTGATCACTGAACATGATCCTATGACATCCAAACTGAGTGATAATACTTTCAAAAATAAACCTGGCAGCAGTATCAGTCGAGAAGTCCTAAATAGTTGTTGCCTCTACCCACTGTGTAAGGTAATCAGTTGTGGTAATAATATACCTAGCCTTTGAATTCTTAGTTTGGGGTTGATCGGCCCAATGAATTCAACCTCCCATTTTTCAAATGCTTGCAGAGATCAAACTAGATGAAGAGGCAATTCATCCCATCGTGATGGATTTCCTACTCTCTGACAGACGTCACAAGATCTAGCATATGCCTTTGCATCCTTGAAGAGTGTGGCCCACCATAATCCATGTTGGAGGACCTTCTGCAGAGTGGCCTTTACTCCAACATGGCCTCCCACAACTCCATTGTGGCACTCCCACAATATGTCTTGTTTTTTGCGATCTAAGACACACCTCCTAAGGATACTATCTAGTCCCAACTTATACAATTTCACTGCAATCAATTGATAGTTCGCTGCTCTAACCACCATATGACGTTTCTGAGTTGCAGAGTACGTTTCTGGGTAGGCTCCTATTCTTAAGAATAATTTTATGTCTTCCAAGTATTCTGGTACGGCCTAAACCCAGAATAGGTCTGGATCTGGGAGCTAATCATCAACTGCTCCACCACTTTCTCCTAACTCTAATCTAGACAGGTGATCAGGGCCCATGTTGCATCTTCCAGGTTTAATGATCACCTCAAATGAAAATTCCTGAAACAATAAAAACCATTGACAAACTCTTCCTTCCAAAATAGGCTTGTTAACTAGATATTTTAATGCAAAATGATCAGTAAAGAACTTGAAATGAGATCCTAACAAGTAATGTCTAAACTTCTGCTGAGCTTAAATTATAGCTAAACCCTCCCTTTCTGTGGTTGTATAGTTAAGCTCAGCTTGTGACAAGTTCCTACTAGAAAAGTAGATAGGATGATCCATGGATCCATATCCTAGTTGTGCTAAGATAGCTCCTAGGGAAATACCTAATGCATCTACATGCACATGAAATTCATTTTCCCAGTTTGGAAATACCAGAATAGGTGACGTGTTGAGATTTTCCTTCAGGATGTCGAATGCTTTATCACACTTTGGCATCCACTGGAATAGTTGCAACTTCTTTAGTATATTTTCCAGGGGTGTAGTAATGTTTGCATACCTTTTGATAAACTTGCAATAATACCCTGTGTTCCCTAGCGTGGATTACAATTGTTTAGCGCTTGTAGGTGGTGGCATGTTCACAATAACCACAACTTTCGTTGGGTCTACCAATACTCCTTCTCGGCATACTATGTGGCCTAACAAATTTACATGTGGCACACAAAAGATACACTTTTTGAGGTTCAAGGATATATGCAATTCCCTACATCTATCAAATATCATACATAGTAGTGTTACATGTTCCTTAAGCAGACTATATACCGTCCAATCATCCATATAAACTTCTATAAACTTGTGAACAAATTCTCAGAAAGATGCTATTACAATCTGGGAAAAAGATGCAGGGGAGTTATTTAGGCCGAAGGGCATCACATTGTATGGAAATGAACTCCACTCTGATATGAATGTGGTCTTCCTTTTGTCTTCTTTGGAAATTCTCACTTGGTGATACCCCGAAAATCCATCTGTAAATGAGTAAGATTCTTTCCCTGCAATCTGTTCTAGCACTTCATCAGTAAAAGGTGTTGGAAAATGGTCATGCACACAGGCAAAGTTAAGGCTTATGTAGTCTACACATAACCTAATGTCCTTTGTACCTTTCTTTCTCTGGATGACTATTGGGATAACACATTCAACTTCTTCTACTGAAAAAATAATTCCAGCGTCAAGCATCTTGTCTATTTCCCTCTTAACCTTCTCTTTCACCTGAGGGTTAAGACGATATGGTTTATGCCTTACAGGTTTTGATCTTGGTTTTAGTTCAATTTTCATCTCTCCAATAGCTCCTTTAATCGCTTTTAGCTCTGAGAATGTCTTTGGGAATAAGTTCTCATACTCTCACAATAGGCTATGTATTTATTGGCTAGTTTTCTCATCCCAATAATCTCCTACCTTAGCTATCTTAGGTTTCTTTTTAGTTCCTATATTGACTTTTCACAACTTCAATGGATAATTATGAGAACTATCATTCTGGCTGGGTATGGTGTTATGAATTTCTCTACTTCCTTTTGTTTCCTTAATGGCTAAGTTTCTCAATTTTTCTAAATCATTCGAGTTTTCCAAATCCTTCTCAATTTTCTAGAATTCTATAGGTGTCTTATTCGTGTCTAGGTGAAGGTTAGATGGAGGTACTTGTCTATGCTTTTCACATACCACTAGGTTTGATTTCCGTTTACCAACATCAGTAAAAAGAAATTCTTTAATTATTTGTAGGACTATCTTAAGCTCAGGGTACTTACTTGTAAACGAGAAGTCCTTGAAAAATTGATGTGGCAACAGTTTCCATTCACTGATATGTCTTCTGGTTTCTTCATGCATGTACCGAGATTTCAGAATCAGACCTAGTGAATGGGGAAATACTTGAACCCACAAGCAAGATGGTATTTCTGCAACTTGCCACTGTATCACACATTGTTCAATATGTGCTTTAGGACTAGACTTGTTGATGATTAAAATCGCCATAAGAAATTTCACCCACAAAGTATTTCTTAAGCCCTATTATTCAAATTATGCTAATAATATAATACTAGTAGGTGGGACCTTGATCCAGAATTGGATCCCATAACCAAAATGGATCCATGAATCAAAATGGGTCTTGGAAGGCCTAAAAATCAAAGTTCTCAAAATGGCTTCAAAATGGACGTGTGCATAGGCCTTGTTGATACGAACCCAACACAACTTGAACAAGATCAAATATACACCATATGCGAAATATATCGCAGTCTTTTCATTTGGTCAAATAGGCAAAAAAAACTGATTTTACAGTTCGTACAATGCCGACATGGCAACTGACTGTACAGACCGTACGGATATATAGTGACGTGGTAGGTACATTGCATGCTAACATGGAAGGTATAGTGGATGTTGACGTGGAAATTACATTGGATGATGATTGTGCAGACATGTAAGCTAAAAGGTGGTTGAATCATGCATTGGTATGTGGCAGTTAGTGGGAAAGTGGTATGGTGCCATGTGGCCTAGTCCTGGGCTGCCACATGGCACCCCTCTATTGGTCGTAGTTTGTGGAAAAATGTATGGAGTGCATAGGAGTCGAACTTGTGACCTCCGGTCCGGGTGGCAAGTGTCTTGGCAGGGCCGAGCTACCAGCCCGCTCGCATTAGGTATTGTTATGTATGGTGTGAACTTTATATTTAAAGCAAAATGGTTGATTCATTGGATATTAAGGATAGGGCTAGGCTCCATCCCCTGAGACTCTCAACACATATGACCGTTACACCATATGCCCACACTTCCACCATTTGGCGCAGATCCTAGTTGGAGTTTAGCCTGCAGCTTGGGCATGTGACTATGCAATGTGACCCCTACCTATACCTTGTGTAGATATGTGGAGCCTAGCCCTTGGTTTTCGATGCTTTACAATTTTCCACTACCATATGAACTAACCTATATATCGTTTGAGTAGATTGTTGGGGATAGCACCCAGTTGGCCAAGCTAGCCCACTGACCAAGGCGTGTGACTAGGATCCAGGGGCTAAAAATGTATGGGTTCATGGAGGTAGAACCATGCCACACGGGCCAAACACATATGACTAGGGCCAAGAAATCTAGGGGGCCAATGCACAAATTCTAGCGCTTGGCCACATGGAGTGTGTACATATGCTCAGAGACCTAGAGAAAAGGCGTCATGCCCTACATTTTTGAAAAAGTGGGTTTTTCCACTTTATATTAAGATTTTTAATTGAATTTTCAATAGTTTTGGGAGATTTAGTCCATTTTTGGAGGATCTTGGGCCCTTTTTGAGGCCAGATCTTGGGGAGACATTGGGAGGTTGTTACCCACTTCAAGCCTATATAAACCATAGGTTATTGAAGCCATGAGGGAGGTTCAAAACATGAAAATGATGAATAATTGTTGATCCAAAGACATTTTTATGCAGGGAAGCCATTGAGGAGATAACCTTTGCAGGCCATTTCTGGGAGCTCCGTTCATCCGTTTTCAGTGCCGTCAATTTTTTTGGGTTCTTGAGATATGGTAAAACACAACCAGGTCAATTTTTAATCCTTTTGGAACTATTATGATGTAATTTTAAATCTTTGAACATAAATAAGAAATCCTCACCCACTGAGACATAGGCGAGATTGCCGAACTCCGTTATCAACGTTGTTGTTTATGGTTTGATTTTTCTTGTGCTTATTTTCAGATATATATATTTTATTATGGCTGTCATGTTTCATCATTAATTCTTCCTCTTTCATCAGTTTCCTAAATGGTAAATAAACACATGATTTAAAACTCAACCATTTTCGTTAAAATATCTTTTCGGATCAAGTGGTATCAGAGCTAGTTGATGGTTGGTTTTTGAGTTTGCATGATTACCAGGGAAAGGATGAATCGTGGTGAAGGTGATCTTGTTGAAGAGAATCTTGATATTGGATCAAGAAAGAGAAATTCTCAAAGTGATAAGATGGCATCRGAAGAGGGACTTTCTCATGATGAGAAAGAGTTTCAAAAGAATTTCTTCGCCATGTCAGAGATGATGAAGGTTCTATATGAGGATTACTTGGAACARAAGAGACTGGTTCTAGGTGAATCTTCAAAGGTTAAAATTTAATAGGGAGAGGATCCTCCTCAAAATCCTCCTTCACCTCCTTCTTCTCCATCAACTTGTTCTTCTTCTTAAAGTTCAAGTTCCAAATCCACCACAAGAAAACATGTCCACAAACMTAAACAAGAAATTCCTTTACTTAAGATTGATGTGAAATTTGAATTACCTATGTATGATTGTGAAGTCAATGTAGARAGGCTTGATAACTGGTTCAAACAGATGGAGGGTTATCGCAGTTTGCAAAAAATCAAGGATGAGGCCACTCAAATCAAATTGGCATCACTTAGACGTGCAGTCACAACACTCATCTGGTGGCAAAGTAAGTTGCAAAATGGAACACAACAAGTGGGTAATGTATTTCCATCATGGCAAGTTTTTATTTCTGCACTTAGAAAGCAATTGTATCCTTTGGGTTATAAAGATAAAGCCTTAATTGAATGGCAAGGCCTTAAACTAAGAAAAGGACAAAAAATGCAAGAATATACAGATGGATTTCATAAAATGACATTGATGTTAGATATTCCTTTACATACCCAAGAAACTCTTATGAAGTATATAGGAGGTTTACCTGCACATATTTGTAAAAATGTATTTATGTTTGCACCTACTAATATTGATGAGGTTTCTTTTCAAGGAACACACAACGAAGTAGGGAAAATAGGGGTTGGTGTATCAGGGGAATCGTGTTCAAGAAAAGAGGGAAAAAGGAAGTGGAATGGAAAGAAGGAAAATTCAGTGGCAAGAAAGGAAGAGAAGCCCTCTTTCAAGCATTGAAAGAAAGAAGGGCATGATGAGGACCATTGCTTGAAATTGCATCCCGATAAGAGACCAAGGTGGTTTAAAGAAAGGAAAGGGAGAAAAATAGTTGCAGTAGAAACACAACCAATAGACTTGGGATCAGATTCAGGTGATGAATCTAAAGTCTCATTGGTTGGTTTGATAGGTAAAATTGGTGATGGATTTGATTCTAGAAGTAAATTGTTTCACTTAAGGGTCATTATGAGGCATACTAAGGTATACACATTGATAGATAGTGGATCTCAATCTAACTTTATTTCAGAGGAAGTGGTTAAACAATTCAGATTAAACACTCAGATGCATCATAAACCTTACTCACTTAAATGAATAAGCAACAATCATAAATTTCACATAACAAAGAAATGCACATTAAAGTTTTCAATTTCATCTAAGTTTGTGGATGAGGTAACATGTGATGTGGTTCCACTCAATGAATTTGGAATGGTCTTAGGCAGTCCTTATTTCTATGATCGCAACACAATCTTCTAAAGGAAACAAAATCAATATCACTTAATCAAAGCAGGAAAAGAATATGTGGTACATGCTCATCATTTAAAAGAAAATCAATCTCTTCAAACAATGGAACAATTAAGAAAGGCATATCATACAAGAAACACACCTACAATTGTTTCAAATCAAGTAATCGATCCTAAGAAAGAACATGAGATGATTGTAGAATGGAAGATCAATCACACTTTGCTTCAAGATAAGCTAATGTTGTGCAAGTTTTACAAACATATTATCTCATTTACAGTCATATTTATGATGTTATAATTAGTAATGTTTTCAACATGGATGATAGTGTCTTCAGTAAGATGTGATAGAGTATAAATGGCTAACAATATGCTATCAGTTATCATGGTTGTTTTACAATTGATCTTGATGAGACAGGTTCACAGGACAAAGTTTAAGGACAAAGAACAAGTGGGGTGGCCTATCCTGCACTTCATGACTGGTTAATATACTTTTGGAGGACCAAAAGGTCTTTAGTGGGGAGGTGTGATCCATAATTGGATCCCGGAACCAAAATGGATCCAGGAATCAAAATGGGTCCTTGAAGGCCTAAAAATGAAAGTGATCAGAATGGCTTCAAAATGGACATGTGCGTATCCCGCATTGATATGAACCCAACGAAACTTGAACGGGCTCAAACTGACACCATATGTGAAAGATATCATGGTATGTTCATTTTGTCAAACATGCAAAATTTGTTGACTGTACAGTCCATATAGTGCTGACGTGGCAGGTGACTGTACATGCCGTATGACCATACAGTGATGTGGAAGGTATAGTGGATGCTGACGTTGTAGGTATAGTGGATGATGACTAGGCAGACATGTAAAATGGCAGATGGTCGAATGACACGTGGTAGTTAGTGGGCAAGTGGTATGGTGCCGCGTGGCCCAGTCTTGGGCTTCCACATGGCACCCCTCCATTGGTCGTAGTTTGTGGAAAACTTTATGGAGCACGAGAGTCAAAACTGTGACCCTTGGTCTAGGTGGTGAGTGTCTTGGCAGGGCCAGGATACCAGCCTGCCCTGCGCATTAGGTATTGTTATGTATGGTGTGAACTTTATATTTAAAGTGAAATGGTTGATTTAGTGGATATTAGGGCTGGGGCTAGGCCCCAACCCCTAGCGCTATAAACACATATGACCATTACACCATATGCCCACACTTCCACCATTTAGCATGGATCCTAGTTGGAGTTTAGCATGGAGATTGGGTATGTGACTACGCGATGTGACCCCTGTCTATACCTTGTGCGGATATGTGGAGCCTAGCCCTTGGTTTTTGACGCTTTACCATTTGCTACTACCATATGACCCGACCTATATGTCGTTTGCACAGATTGTTAGGGAGAGCACTCGGTCGACCGGGCTAGCTCGCCAACCAAGGCACGTGACTAGGAGCCAGGGGATAAAATTGTATGGGCATGTGGAGGTAGAACCAAGCCACATGGGCCAAACACATATGACCAGTGCCATGAAATCAAGGGGGCCAGTGCACAACTTTTAGCGCTTGGCCACATGGAGCATGCCCATATGCCCAGGGACCTAGTGAAAAGGGGTTGCGCCCTACATTTTTGCAAAAGTGGGGTTTTCCACTTTATATTAAGATATTTAATTGATTTTTCAACAGTTTTGGGAGATTTAGTCCATTTTTGGAGGATCTTGGGCCCTTTTTGAGGCCAGATATTGGGGAGAAGTTGGGAGGTTGTTACCCACTTCAATCCTATATAAACCAGAGGTTATTGAAGTCATAAGGGAGTTTCAGAATAAGAAACCAATGAAGAATTGTTGAGCCAAAGCCATTTTTATGCAGGGAAGCCATTGAGGAGAACACCTTTACAAGCCATTTCTAGGAGCTTCGTTCATTTGTTTTCAGTGCCGTCAATTTTGTTGGGTTCTTGAGATCTGGTAGAACATAACTAGATCAGTTTGTAATCCTTTTGGCACGATTATGATGTAATTTTAAATCTTTGAACAGAAATAAGAAAGCCTCACTCATTGAGACAAAGGCTTAGAGACGTAGGCGAGATTTCCGAACTTCGTTATCAACGTTGTTGTTTATGGTTTTCTGTTTCTTGTGCTTATTTTAAGATCGGTATATTTTATTATGGCTATCATGTTTCATCATTAATTTTTCCTCTTTCATCAGTTTCCTAAATGGTAAATAAACACATGCTTTAAAACTCAACCATTGTCGTTAAAAGATCTTTTCGTATTAGACTCCCTTGTAGATTGGAGGCTCAAAGATAGACATATCACACTTTTTTTTGATGTTCTTTCAACACTGCTTACACAGTGCTACATGGTTGACAATGCAGTCTTAGTTGCATTTCGACATAGTAACAGGTGGATGATGCATTTTTTGGGATGTTTCTGCAATTCAAAGCATTATTTTTTATGTTATGATGGGCATGTAATTATAATTGCTATGATTTAATCATGTCACAAATCATCGTGATCTACTACCTAGCCACATACACACAAGACATATGTTAGTAACAACATAACCAAAACAAAGAAAATAAACTCATGAAAAAAATCCTAAAAGGAAATAATCTATGTTTAAGCTATGTTAAAGGTTATGTGCAAATGGAAAAGTAAAAGATGTTAGTGTTAGTCCTAACTATTATACAGTTGGTTAGTGGCTATGCAATTTTCATTTGATTTATTTTGAGGCACATGTAACATTGAAATACTTATGATTTGTCATAAAAAAACTTGGCAAAGGTTAACGTGTGATGTTTGGGTGGTGCATTGGGCAAGGAATATTGTTGCAGATTTCAATGGTTTGGGCATTGAATACATGGTTAAATGGTATGGTGAATGCTCGACTGTCTTGTACTTAAGTATTGAATAATATAGGAGATGGAAGCGACGTGCAATAAATGCACACCACTCCATACTCCCCCCATCAGCCATCACCCTAGTGTTGTTCTTTGTTACATTTCAGTCTGTTGGTGGTTAAGCTCCGCATTTCAGGCTTGGGAAGGAAAACGCTTAGCCAACTGACCATTTTAAAGTCTTTGTTAGAGGTATGGTTATTTTTCACTCCATCCATGAATTATGCTCTGCGTATGAATAAACAATGGCTCAGTAATTCTTGGGTTTGTGTGTTCCTAATAATTTCAACTGTGTAAATGTGTTTTATTTCTCTCTGAGATGACTGTATAATTCTTCGTATTGCAAGAAAAATAATTGGTTTTTTGGTTGAGTTGTACATTCAATGGTTACTTTGTCGGTTAAAATTGTGGTGGGTCTCTATGGATATTAAGTGAATGTGGTATTATCACTTTGTGTTAAAATGGTTGAGGGTTTCGCTCTGTGTATCATTGCCAGTTGCTTCCTCACAGTCATGAGTGTAACCCTATCCAGTCGCATTTAGATTTCCTTTTGATTGTTGTGTATTTTTCATACCAGAGTCATGGTCGTGGGCTCATTCTCATTGTCTTGGCACCAAAGTATCTGAAGAATCGGTCTTAGGGTGGCCATAACATTGATATATACTGTATGGTTGTGGGGTGATATAAGTTATGCCTCGATGTTATGCATCCTCACTGGTATTGTTGTCAAATGGTTCAACTATAAAGAAACTATACATAGGTTATATCTCTATGTTGTTTGTAATTGTCACTGTTCAGTTAACATTCTCCTCTCCTCTGCAAGCATAAAATGCACTATGTGCACCAAACTTTTCTACCCTACCCGTCGTTGTCTTCCTCTGTGGCTAACTGTTGTTCCATTGCCCAAACTGGGAGTTATAAGGAGACCCTGTGGATTACTACTGTGTCTGTATCGAAAGGGTTTTGAATGTGGTTGATATGTCCCTAAGGACCTCCAGTTCTTTATGCTATTGTTAAATGGACATGCTCTCGATTGTCTCCTTTTATTTGTTTGTGACAGAGCCCAATTTTAAATATCCAACTGTCTTTCTCCCTTCGAGCATCTTCTTGGTTGTCAAATATTGGTTTATCAAGTGGAGTGGTTATGGATTTTTTCGTTGAGTCCCTATATCATCATTTTAAATTGGTTGAAGAGTTACGATTGGGAATGAATAATTATATACAATTGAGGGTTGTTATCCTCTCATTATGTTTCCACCCACTATGTTCTTACAACGTGGTCTTAGTTGCAAATGGGAAACACTTGTGTGTTTCGCTAGGCCTGATCAAGGTTATAGATAATGATGGAAATGGTGACTGTGTGCATTTGGTTATGTTCACTATGCATATACTATTGAATCATCATGCATATTGTAAATGGTTACACCGACAACAATGAGGCTCAGGTTTTATGTTGACTGTGGTTTCGTTGCAAAATCTAATTGGTTGATATGATGAACAATTTGTGTACTCATGCATGTTTTGGAAGTATGTTCATTTTGGAAAGGGACCTGTGTATATTTTAATTTGGGCCAATCATAAATTGTTAGACAGTCGATGTTATTTTTATAATGATGTATAATGGGATAAAGGTGGAGCAATATTACTGTGCGTTTTCTTTAAATTCTTAAAAGGAAAGAAAATAAATTAAGGACCAAGCATTTGATTAACAAGACTGTTGAATGGAAAGTTGTTTCCATTAGGAGTATGATTTCCCAGAATGTTCTAAATTGAGAAGTTTTGGGAACTTTAAATGCTAGGACAATGAACAGTTTGATACACAGTAATTGTTGATATGGTGCTGGTATTTTTTGTATTAATTTTAGTACAAAGTTATGTTTATTGATTACTTGATTTGTTTTATGAACAATATTCATTATTTCCCTACCATTCTCTCACTTTTCCGCACATTAAAAATCCCCTCACATTCCCAAATTCACTATTCACGCACTGTTCTTAAAATTAAATGAAAACTCTGTATTATAACAATTTAAGGATGACACATAGATGAGTTACAATTGATATGATTTGTTATTACAACACAGTTGATTGTTTGATGATTTGTTGAGAAGTAACCATGATCTATTCCCTTTCATTTTATCACTTTCCACTCAATACAACCCCTCATATATCCGGAAACCCTTATTCACCCCCTGCTCATGGACATGTATTAAACAATTTTTATGGATTGGATTGCATGAGTCTGATGTGTTGTTGAGCCAAACTTTGTTTCATATTTAAAGAGATATCATGTATGGTTTGTTGAAAAAACTAATTGCTAATAAACACTCTATACAGGAATGAGCTTCTTCAGCAGAGGAAGCCATGGATGGAATAACAGGGGAATAGGAAATTGGAATAGGGGCCCTAGAAGGCCAAGGTTTTCGATACATTTTGATGCAGATCCACAAGAGTTGAACTAGCTATTCCAAGCTAAGTTTTTCAAATAGATTTGACAAGGGGTGGTCCAACCTAGGCCAGAAAGGCCTCCTTTCCAACCCCCATATGTCCCTGGTATCCCAGTTCCCCCTCATGTCTCATTACAACCTGAAGTCCTTGAAAATAAAGGATGGAAAGAGATTGTCCACTCGACAGTCTCCCAACATTGTGGCTAGCCCAATTTGTCTCTACCCGCTCCTCCTTCACCGGTTAACCCAATTTTCCAAGCTGCCCATGCACATTTATCTGTACAGTCTTCCCACACAAGAAAGAGGCTAAAAACTGAAGCCCACCATGCACCTGATAAAGGAAAATTTGTTGATACCCCCTCCTCTCCCTCAAGTGACTCTACCAAATCCATTTCATCTCGCATGCACTTGAGAGATGATTGCTCTCATGTTATCACTGAGATCAGGCCTAAAGGCTCCACACGTCCTAAGGAAAATTTAGAGAAATCAAAGGGAGACAATAGCAACAAAGGGGAAATTGCTTCCTGGAGTGGAAAATATGGTTTTTGAGAGTATTTATTTATTGATTGTTGAGAACAGTTGATTGCTGAAGTTTTTGGAAAACACACTATTTTTGGATATTTTGGATGTTGTATTTTTTGGATATGGTTTCAAATATCATTGATTTTAATTTTCAAATTATGAGAATGATGATTGGAGACACAAGGAGGGATGTGTTTGATTGATTGACTAGTTGTGTTTATGTTTGTTAACAAAATAAAAGGAGTCACAAGGGGTTCCACCTACTAGGTATTATTTATTAAATACCCTTATTATTATTTTATTAATGTTCCCCCTAAACTAAAAGTTAGTTGAGTTTTAGTTAAGTTAACTAAAAGAGGTAGTTTAACTACTTCAACTAATTCTGATTTCTTAAAGGAAAAAAGAGAAGGAGGAACAATAGGAGATAGAAGGAGAAATCATACTAAGGTCTACTCTTGAGTTTTATTGAGACAATTCAGTTTTCATTCATTATTTAATTCATTGAAAGCCTAATTCTCTTTTATGACAATAGGGTCTTATTGTAGACAACAAGATTCAAGGCTAAATTGCATCATTCAGAGACTTGTTTTTCAAAGGTGTTGATCTATCATTGATAGTTTGTGTAGAATTTTCTGTTTGTGAATTAAATTTCATGACTGATAAAGGATATTGTGCAGAGTCGAGTGGGAAACAATCTGTGACAAGCTGATCCAACTTTTAAAGTTCAGTTTTTTACTGTTTTTTCAGAAGTCCTTTTGTATGGTTTTCATCGGGGACATCTAAGTTTGACTTTGGTCCAAACTTCCTTAGGGAATTTTGTAAAGAGAAGGACTCTTTTGATTAATTGGAATGAAATAAGCGGTTTCTTTCTTTCTCATATGTGTTAATTATTGACTTGGTATTTTTTCTTTCGTCTCTACATTTACTTTTGCTTACGTTATATTCATAAAATTACATAAATATTGAATTTTTCAACAATCTTTTATTTATAAGAAAATCACCTAAGCCCTTGTAACTGATACTTGTGGATTATGAAACAATTTGCGAGGCTATAAACATAGGGTGATATTCTCGTCTATCTTGCCTTAGCCAAGAAATATCTGAAAATGCTTGAGTAAGATCATTTCATATCGTTTCCTCAACATTTATTTGGCGACCATACTGGGGAGATATTCCATATCTCTCTGGTTGATTTGTATGCTTTATTATCATCGAATATATCCACTTTTCTGATATTGATTCTTTGACTGTTTCATTTCTTAATGACTGTACCTGTTGCAAGGCAACCTAATATTGATCTTGGTCTTCAAGATCAGACCAACATTGCTTTAAAATTATTTAATACCATCTTAGATACTACTAATACCTGGGCTGACCTGAATCTCTCATGGGCAGTAATTGAACAAGATTTAAGTGCCCAAAAATGTTGGGAAGCTAGGCATAGACAGCTTAGGAGTAAACCATAACTCTCTTTTTCCTTCAGTTTTGATCTTATTTTCATTTCCTTAAACCCTCATGTTTTTAGGGGAAGAAGAGGTTTATCACCTGAAACTAATCCTATTACTGAAATAGGAAGAAGGAACGTTGTGTTATCAACCCAACAAAGTGCTCTAAGGAGAACCTTGTCCGATTCATCCAATTAGACTTTCTCTCCCTTACCTATTATCCATAAGATGGCATCTAGTGGTGGCTCTGGTGGCACTAGAGGTGATTCTTCATCTCAATATTCAACTTCGTCAGTGATTAGTAGCTTATATAGTCACCAAGTCCCTATCCAATCTACCTTGAACCCTGCCAAAGTCATTAAAAAGTATGGTATTTTTCAGTTTGAAGAAGATGCTACAACCACACCGTGGCATGTTTCCTCGCCTCTTAACCTGGAACCTGCTACTCATACACTTCCTAAATTCAAAGAGAATATCCCTAGGTTTTCAAGGAATAACATTTTCACTATGAATGAACACTTGGTGGAATTTTTTAATGCCTGACACAACATAGGATCTAGTGACAACGATACTTGTATGCGCTTATTTGTCAATTCCCTTGAAGGGAAGGTTGTGGTTGATTTCTTTGATCTTCCCCCGAAGATTTTACCTATTTGGGAGGAGTTAGTATATTGGTTCAAATCCACCTATGGGAAATCCAAAAGCCCAGCTGAGAAGTTACGTGAATACAATAACATCTCTTACAAGGATGGTGAGACTATCAAGTCCTTCAACTTGCATTTCACAAGGTTATACAATCCAAATCATGAAATCATTCAACCTTAAAACCAAGCCGCTTTCATGCATTATTATAATGCATTACCTTCCCCGTATCGTCATAGGCTTGAGGAAAAGGCCATTAATAACCTCGGTTTCACTCTGCATACTTGTTTACAGTATGAAGAACAACTTGAAAGAGTTAAACAGACAGACATGTCTATCCTCTTAAATATTGTACATGACATGAATAATCATATAATAACGTATGAGAGAAAAGGAAATGTCTCCCCTCTTACACTTGGAGCTTCATCCTCTTCTGCACACCCCTTTAGAAATCCAAATGAAAATAATTTTAAGCCTAAAGCTGTCATGACCCGTAGTTGGTGTAAATTTTGCGAGAAACACCATGAGGAAATTACATGTGAGGTAAACAAGAGTGACAGAGATAAAATCTTTGGCAAGAGACCT
The DNA here is from genome assembly GCA_032191745.1 of Picea mariana. Taxonomy (NCBI): domain Eukaryota; kingdom Viridiplantae; phylum Streptophyta; class Pinopsida; order Pinales; family Pinaceae; genus Picea; species Picea mariana. Next base: position 82,645 of record JASDQU010099979.1, on the reverse strand, counting down.
AAAAGTACCATCATTATCCCAGACATTGCAGAGAGAGAAGATGTCATGATCATAAATACTAGGAATAAATCCTATGCTCCCAAAAGAAAATATGATCCTCCACGCAATTTTTGTAGCCAAAGCCCATCCTCACTAGTTTCTACTATTCAGGTTCCTAAGGCTTCTAATAGTCAAGGAAATACTTATCCTCTCCCCTCTTCCAAATATAACATTCTAAATCAATTGGCCAACATCAAAGCAGATGCAACCCTTCTGGACATGATTGTCGTGCCTGAACAACAGAAGCATCTAAAGAAATTCATGGAAGGAAACTCTTTCGTTGTATCCAACCTCTCGAAAGAGGTATATGAAGAGGATTCCTTTGTAAATAAAGTAGGTGTACATAAATTTAGACACCCTATAAAAAATTGCCCTTTTTATATTTCTGTAAATATTATGGATAAGATTTCCCATTGTTGCCTCATTGATGGTGGTTCGAGCCCAAGTGCAATTTTGAATATTATTATGGAAGAGATAGGCTTGTCTTGTACAAATGAAAATGCCATAATCATGATCTCTTATGATAGTCCGCAATACATGACCATAAGTGAAATCAAGGACGCGACCTTGATTTTGTGTGCGTACCCTGAAATCAGGACAATCCTTAATATTCAGGTAATCGATATGCCAGTAAGTAACTACTTGATCATCCTAGGAAGATATTGGCAATATTTGATGGGTGGATACCTCTCACTCGACATGACACACTTATACATTCCTTGGAATGGTAAAACAATCATGTTCCTTAGAGAGGGAAGGATTTCACCTTATATAGAAAGTGTCCCATAGTCTAATGTGAATTATATTGAGGAGGACCTAGGAGTGTATTCCATCTTTTTTGAGGAGGATAACACTCCCTTGGAACAAATCGACTTAGATGACAGTATGTGGCATATGAACTTTGATGGTTCATCTTCTAATGAAGGAAACAAATGTGGTATCATCTTGTACTCTCCTATTGGGAAAACTCACAACTTTTCTTATAGGTTAGAGTTTGGTTTCACAAACAATGTCACTGAATTTGAAGCATTATTGTTAGGCATTGAAAACGCCTATAATCTGGGTTGTGGTCACCTTACATTTTTTGGGGATTCTGAGCTTGTTGTGAACCTTGTACTTAAGATATACTCTCCTAGCAAAAATGTGATGAAACGCTACACCCTGATTGTTTGGGCACTTATCTCGAACCTATTATCTTTCAACATTACTAATGTTAAGAGGGAATTGAACTCAATGGATGATCGGTTAGTTATCTTTGCAGCCTCTCCTAATCAAAAAATTCTGCCCCAAAGACCTGATTGTAATTTTCAGTCTCTGTATCATCCACATATCCCTGACAATATAGAATCATGGCAGGTCTTCCTTAGTGATGAGAGAATATGTGATTTCATTCAAAATGAACCTTATAAAACTAAGGAAATTATATCAATGGAAGATAACAAAATTCCTAAAGGCTTGACTCCTCTAGAAAGTTCATTTTCATCGAGTGATGTAGGAAACAAAGAGAAACTTAAATAAGAGGAGTCGAAAAGGAAAGTGGGTGAAACCATTTCCTTGAACATTGGGATACCTAAGTCTCCAAAGAATGTTAAAATAGGTGCCCAATGTTCTGATGAATAAAAAATGAAGTTTTCCAGATTGCTTGGTGAATTTCAAGATGTTTTTGCTTTGTCTTATGAGGATCTTCATGGTTTTGATCCCTCTCTTATACAACATGCCATTCCTATCAAGGAGGGCATAAAACTAGTTAGGAAAAAAAAATACCTATTAACCCTGTGCTGGAAGAAACTATTCAAAAGGATTTGGAAAACCTCTTGAAAGCTAGGATTATCTTTCTAGTTAAGTATTCAGAATGGGTTTCAAATTTGGTTCCTGTTTAGAAAACAATTGGTCAAATCAGATTATGCGTAGATTTTCGTGCATTGAATCGGGATAGCATAAAATATTACTTTCCTCTCCTTAATATGGAAATGATTTTGCAGCAAGTTGCAGGGTCACAAATGATGTCCTTACTTGACGGTTTCTTTCGTTACAATCAAATTGAGTTAAAAAGGGAAGATAAATATAAAACCACTTTTATTACTCATTGGAGCACTTTTTCTTTTGAACGTATGCCTTTTGGTTTATATAATGCAGGTGCTACTTTTCAAATATCTATGTATATAGCTTTTGATGATTGGATCGATAAGGTTATTCATATCTATCTTGATGACTTAACCCTATACTCTAAAAGATGAACACATGTTACAAAGTTTCAAGAATTATGGATGGGTCCTTTCGAGATCGCTTTTGTCATTGGTGCAAACTCTTACATTCTAAAGGACTTACAAGAGTGATTGTTTTCCTACAACACTAACGGTTCTCACTTAAGACACTACGTGGAACCAACTTGAAAAGTTTAACGTTGTTTGGATTATCCTGTATTTTAGTAGTTTCCATTTTTGATTTTACAATAGTTTTCATTTTTGCTTTTACAATAGTTTTCATTTCTACTTTTACATTAGTGTTTTCATTTCCGTTGTTTCAAATCTTCTTTTGTTTTAGTAGTTTTCCCTTTTCTACAATTTTCATTTCTGTCATTTGATTTCTGCTCACTCAAATTTTGTTTTTTCATTTCTGTTATGACATTTCTTGCTTTTTGCTCTTTTGATTTCAATTTTTGTCAAAATAAGTGTTGGATTAGTTTTTCCACAGTGACACTTCTGCAAAGTATTGTTAATCAATAAAAATCAAGCTACATGACTGTTATGATGTTCCCCCCTGAAGGCATCATTGAATTTTATTTCTGCTTTCACTGTTGTTTTATGAGATAGTTGGTTACACCCCACTTTTGCTTTCCATTTCTTCATCCATTTTGAGATTCAAAAGAGCAAGTTCAAAAAATATATCTCCTTGAAGTCAAGAGAAAGTTTTAGTTGAATGATTATGCTTACATGTATAAACCCCCTCATACTTAACACTTTCCATGAGTTATTCCCAAATCCCTAGTCATATTTCCATTAAATCCGATCAGTTCCCACTATGGCATAATCATTATGATTTATATCTTCTTGATCTAATGATTACTTGGTCTGCGAAACTAGACACTCTGAGTTCTTAATCTATTGGAAACAAATTTCCCTGTGGATTCGCCAGTTTGTTGACGATTAAAATTGCCACGAGGAATTTTTCCCGCAAAGTATTACTTAAGCCCTATTATTTAAATTATAATAATAATATAATACTAGTAGGTGGGATCCCCTTGTATATTGGAGGCTCAAATATAGACATATCACACTTTTTTCTCCTGTTGTTTTGAAATTTCTTACATAGTCCTACATGGTTGAAAATGAAGTCTTGGTTTCATTTTGACATAGTAACAGGTGGATGATGCATTTTTTGGGATGTTTCTGCAATTCGAAGCATTATTTATTATGTTATAATGGGCATGTAATTACAGTTGCTATAATTTAATCATGTCACAAATCATCATGATCTACTACCTAGCCACATACACACAAGAAATATGTTAGTAACAACATAACCAAAACAAAGAAAAGCAACTCATGAAAAAAATCCTAAAAGGAAAGGATATATGTTTAAGCTATGTTAAAGGTTATGTGCAAATGGAAAAGTAAAAGATGTTAGTGTTAGTCCTAACTATTATATGGTTGGTTAGTGGCTATGCGATTTTCATTTGATTTATTTTGAGGCGCATGTAACATTGCAATACATATGATATGGCATAAAAAACTTGGCAAAGGTTAACGTGTGATGTTTGGGTGGCGCATTGGGCAAGGTATACCATTGCATATTTCAATGGTTTGGGCATTGAATACATGGTTAAATGATATGGTGAATGTTTGGATTTCTTGTACTTTGGAATTGAATAAGATAGGAGATGGAAGAGACATGCAGTAAATGAACGTCACTCCATACTTCCCCCAATTGGTTGTCACCTTAGTATTTTTATTTGTTGCATTTCGGTCTATTGGTGGTTAAGCTCCACATTTTAGGCTTGGGAAGGAAAACCCTCAGCCAACTCACCATTTTAAACTCTATGTTACAGGTATGGTTCTTTTTCACTCCATCCATGAATTATGCTCTGCATATGAACAAACAATGGCTCAGTAATGCTTAGGTTTGTGTGTTCCTAATAAATTCAATTGTGTAAATGCATGTTATTTCTCTCTGAGATGACTGTGTAATTGTTCGGATTGCAAGAAAAATAATTGTTTTTTTGGTTGAGTTTTACATTCATTGGTTGCTCTGTTGGTTAAAATCGTGGTGGGTCTCTATGGATATTAAGTCAATGTGGTATTATCACTTTGTGTTAAAATGGTGGAGGGTTTCTCTCTGTGTATCATTGTTGGTTGTTTCCTCACAGTCATGAGTGTAACCCTATCCAGTCACATTCATATTGACTTTTGGTTGTTGTGTATTTTTCATACCAGAGTCATGGTCGTGGGCTCATTATCATTGTCTTGGCACCAAAGTATCTGAAGAATCAGTCTTAGGGTGGCCATAACATTGATATATATTGTATGGTTGTGGGGTGATATAAGTTATGCCTCAGTGTTATGCATCCTCACTGGTATTTTTGTCAAATGGTTCGACTCCTAAGAAAATAGATAGAGGTTATATCTATGTGTGTTCTTTCTAACTATCACTATTCATTTAACATTCACATCTCCTCTGCAAGCGTAAAAAACACTATGTGCACTGACCTTTTCTACCCTACCTGTCGTTGTCTTTCTCTGTGGCTAATTGTTGTTCCAATGCCCAGACTGGGATTTATAAGGAGAACCTATGGATTAATACTATATCTATTGAAAGGGTTTTGCCTATGGTTGATATGTCCCTGAGGACCTCCAGTTATCTGTGCTATTGTTAAATGTCCACGCTCTCGATTGTCTTCTTGTATTTGTTTGTGATAGAGCCTGATTTTAAATCTCCAACTGTTCTTCCTCCCTTCGGGAATCTTCTTGGTTGTCAAATATTGGTTTATCAAGTGGTGTGGTTATGAATTTTTTCATTGAGTCCTTATCTCGTCTTTTTAAATTGGTTGAAGAGTTACGATTGGGAACGAATAATTATATACAGTCAAGGGATATTATCCTCTCGTTATGTTTCCACCCACTGTGTTCTTACAATGTGGTCTTAATTGCAAATGGGAAACACCTATGTGTTTCGCTAGGCCTGATTAGGTTTATAGCTAATGATGGAAATGGTGATTGTGTGCTTTTGGTTATGTTTACTATGCATATACTATTGAATTATCATTCATATTATAAATAGTTACATCGACAACGATCAGGCTTGGGTTTTATGTTGACTGTGGTTTCATTGCAAAATCTGATTGGTTGATATGCTGAAGAATTTGTGTACTCGGGTATGTTTTGAAAGTCTGTTCATTTTGGAAAGGGACCTGTGTATATTTTGATTTGGGCCAATCATAAATTGGTAGAAATTTGATGTTATTTTCATAATGATGTATTATGGGATAAAGGTGGAGCAATATTGCTGTGCATTTTCTTTAAATTCTTAAAAGGAAAGAAAATAAATTAAGGACCAAGCATTTGATTAACAAGACTGTTGAATGGAAAGTTGTTTCGATTATGAGTATGATTGCATAGACTGTTCTAAATTGAGAAGTTTTGGGAACTTTAAATGTCGGGACAACGAACAGTTTGATACACCATAATTGTTGATATGGTGCTCGTATTTTTTGTATTAATTTTAGTACAGAGTTATGTTTATTGATTACTTGATTTTTTTTTTATGAACAATATTCGTTATTTCCCTTCCATTCTCTCACTTTTCCACACATTACAAATCCCCTCAAATTCCCAGATTCACTATTCACACCCTGTTCTTAAAATTAATTTGTAATTAAATGAAAACTCTGTATGATAGCAATTGAAGGATGACACAAAGATGAGTTACAATTGATATGATTTGTTATTACAACACAGTTGATTGTTTGATGATTTGTTGAGAAGTAACCATGATCTATTCCATTTCATTTTATCACTTTTTTCTTAATACAACCCCTCATATATGCCATAACCCTTATTCACCCCCTTCTCATGGACAAGTATTAAACAATTTTTATGGATTGGATTGCATGAGTCTGATGTGTTGTTGAGCCAAAATTTGTTTCATATTTAAAGAGATATCATGTATGATTTGTTGAATAAACTAGTTGCTAATAAATGTTGCATACATGAATGAGTTTCTTTAGCAGAGGAAGCCGTGTCCGGAATAACAAGTGAAGAGAAAATTGGAACAGGGACCCTAGAAGTCCAAGGTTTTCGATACATTTTGATGCATATCCGAAAGAGTTGAACTGGCTTTTCCAAGTTGGGTTTTTCAACTGGATTGGACAAGGAGTGGTACAACCTAGGCCAGAAAGGCCTACTTTCCATCCCCCACATGAACGTGGTATCCCATTTTCCCCACATGTCTCATTACAACCTGAAGTCCTTGAAAATAATAGATGGAAAGAGATTGTCCACTCGACAATCTCCCAACATCCTGGCTGGCCCAATTTGTCTCTACCTACTCCTCCTCCACCGGTTAACCCAATGTCCAAGTTGCCCTTGCACATTCACCTGTATAGTCTTCCCACGTAATCAATAGGCTAAAACCCAAATCCCACCATGCACATGATAAAGGAAAAGTTGTTGTTGCCCCCTCCTCTCCCTCAAGTGACTCTGCCAAATCTGTTTCATCCCACATGCACTTGAGAGATGATTGATCTCATGTTATCAATGAGATTAGGACTAAAGGCTCCACACAACCTAAGGCAAATTCAGAGAAATCAAAGGGAGACAATAGAAACAAAGGGAAAATTTCTTCCCAGAGTGGCAAATATGGTTTTTGAGTGTATTTATTTATTGATTGTTGAGAACAATTGACTGCTGAAGTTTTTGGACAACACACTATTTTTGGATATTTTGGATATGGTTTCAAATATCATTGATTTTAATTTTCAAATTATGAGAATGATGATGGGAGCCACAAGGATGGATGTGTTTAATTGATTGACTAGTTGTGTTTATGTTTGTTAAGAAACTAAAGGGAGTCACAAGGGGTCCCACCTACTAGTGATTATTTATTAAAGACCCTTATTATTATTTTATTAATTTCCCCCCTAAACTAAAAGTTAGTTGAGTGTTAGTTAACTTAACTAAAAGAGGTAATTTAACTACTTCATCTAATTCTGATTGCTTAAAGGAAAAAAGAGAAGGAGGAACAAGAGGAGATAGAAGAAGAAGTATACTAAGGTATGCTCTTGATTTTTATTGAGATAATTTAGTTTTCATTCATTCTTTAATTCATTGAAAGCCTAATTCTGTTTTGGGACAACAGGGTCCTATTGTAGACAATAAGATTCAAGGCTGAATTACATCATCTAGACACTTGTTTTTCAGAGGTGTTGATATTTCTTTGATAGTTTGTGTAGACTTGTCTGTTTGTGAATTAAATTTCATGACTGATAAAGGATATTGTGCAGAGTTGATTGGGAAGAAATATGTGGCAAGCTAATCCAACTTTTAAATTTCATTTTTTTACTTTCTATCAGAAGTCCTTTTGTATGGTTTTCATTGAGGACATCTAAGTTTGACTTTGTTCCAAACTTCGTCAAGGAATTTTGTAAAGAGAACGACTCTTTTGATTAATTGGAATGAAATAAGAGATTGTTTTCTGTCTCATATGTGTTAATTATTGACTTGGTATTTTTCCTTCTGTCTTTACATTTACTTTTGCATCTATTATATTTAGAAAATTACATAAATATTTAATTTTTCAGCAATCTTTTATTTATAAGAAAATCAGCCTAAGCCCTTGTAATCAATACTTGTGGATTATGAAACAATTTTTGAGGCTATAAACATAGGGTGATATTCTCATCTATCTTGCCTTAGCCAAGAAAGATCTTAAAATGATTGAGTAATATCATTTCATATCTTTTCCTCAACAAGACTGACCATTGAACAGTTGTGCAACTTGGAAATCCATCCCCATCTCTGATTACAACTGCTCCTTATCTTGAAATCTATATCGGATAGCTTGTTTCACATCCTCCCAGTTCTTAATCATGGCTTTGTGGCTAGCCCACCATCTAGCAGGGGTGTCCTGGAGGGATAAGTCCATAACTGAAATCCTTTGATCCTCCACTATCTTCTCTTCCATGCTGACAATAAAACTATCAAGTTCTGAGGTACCATCGTATATCGGGTGTTCTCTGATCTCAGTTCCAACCCATATATTTTCTCTAACAGTTTCACATCTTCTTGAAAATATTTCATATGAACCTTGCTTCCAACTGTCAAATTCCAGTTCTGAATCTTTGTCCATCGATTGTATGCTCCTTCAACTTACTAATCCATCAACAGTGGGATTTATGTAGTCTTCTCTCATTCCTGTTGTTATAGCATATAAATGATCCAAATATTCTCTTTCCATATCGTTTTCCATTGGCTCCGTGTATCGAGGTCCTACATATAGATCCAAGGGTTGAAATAATTTGATTCAGTCTACTTCGAATGTCATAGTATCCCTCTTTAGGTCAATGACAACATAATTATCATAGGCCCAGTCAATACCAAGTAGTGTAGGATAAGGGTCCTTATCCCCCATGATTTCATTTACCTCAAAATTAGCTACCGTCTTTACTCCCTCAACATCTATTTCCACATTCTCTAGTATTCTTATTGGGAAAATACAATACTGATTGGCCATTTTTAACTGGATTGGGGAATATGTCAACTGGGGTTTCCCTAAATCTTCCCAAGTCTTTTTAGGAAGTATGTTAACATCAGATCCTAGATATAACATAACATCCTTAATATCAAACTCATCTAGCTCAGTTTCTAATCTAAACTCTTTTCAAGTCTATATTTTCCTTCTTTGCACTCTCTAAGTATTCTTCTTAGGAAGATTCATCCTTATTTAATTTCTGGAGATTCTTCAGTTGCTAAGAATAGGTACAGGGAATTGCACAACTTTTCTGTCAGCTGGTCATTCCAAATAATATCAGAAAATAACTGAAACCACAGGTCAACTACATTTTGTGACTGCTCAGGTTGTCTCATCGTGACTACGAGGTTTCGGGGTCTAGGGGGTGAAGAAGGGACTCGCGCGATCTCAGGATAAATGATAGGATGAGGGGGTTTTTCTTCCATCTCAGGGCCAGGGATACTCTTGAATAATTCTATTGCATTTTTAAAGAATATATTTTGTTTAAGAGGATCATACCTGTCCTCCTTAGGCGCTTCATTTTGGATATGAGGTATATTATCAACATCTGCGCCATTCTTTGCTCCTCCTCGAGTAACTATATTAAGTTTGGGTAGTTGTCCTTTAATGACTCTCTTTATCTTTGAACTTATAATATTAGTTCCTTGTTGACGTACCCGATCTTCCCATTTCACAATTAGCTCTGGGAAATCTTCAATTGCATTCTCATTAGTTCTGCAATGAGAGCACCATGGTCGCCTTGGCTGAGGAAAATCTCTAGCCATGTGGCCTTTCTACAATGATTTGTAGCATGTGTGGTAGATGTGCAAAACTCACAATGTACATTATTCGGTACTATTGAATACTTTTGAATAATGTGGCATTGTCTTGGACCATGCCCATGAATTCGACAAATATCTCAATACTCAATTGTGACGATTCTTGATTACCTGGAAAATCATGATACGAGGTTGGGGTACGAAATGGTAAATTCACAGATACTTGTTAAACTCCTCTCGTGGGTCTTGGTGAGGGTCCCATGAGATTCTAAGGGGGTCCTATTCCCCTCATCCATGGACATTCATTCACCATATGTCCTTCTGTGTAGCATCTGGTACACCAGACTTGCGGTCATCCTGGTATGGGTATCATCAATTCTTGAATCTTCTCTGTAAGCACTGATATTTGTCCTTGTAGGTGTGCAAAATTTGCATCTGTTGGGAGTCTGGTCACTCTCAAGATCCCCTGATATCCTTCTATGGCTTCAATATTCATTTATTATTCCAAGGCATCTGTTAAAGTGGCTATCCGTTGTTGCGTTAACAAAATTAGTGTCATAGGTAACAATCCATGGATATACCGTTCTCTTTGATGTTCCTCATGAATTGGATGCGCTAAGCTTCCTATAGCATATTTAAACCCATGGCTATATTCCTAGGCCGATTCGCCTTCCCTTTGTTGAATTTCACGCAACTCAGATAGAGCTTGTTTTTTTACTGAGGTAGCTTAAAATCCGCTATGAATTTTTTCCATACTTGGTCAAGTGTGAATGCTTGAACTTGCGCTCCTAGCACTCCTGGATCAATAACCTTCATGTACCATTTGAGAGCATGAATTCTCAAGGTAGTATGGAACTTGACCAATTTATTTGTGTCTAGAGTCCCTATGGACCTCTAGATTGCTTCACATAAGAACCAATGCTGCTCAACATCCTCTTCTCTCTCACCCCAGAATTCTGGGTATCGAGAAATCAAACCTCCCGCATTACCAACCATTTTTGATCTTACTTCTCCTATCAAGATAAAACCTAACGGTCCTGGTTGCGATCTACTAGGGGATTCCAATATCCTCCCAGTATTCACGCTTCCCGRTTGTGAATGAATAATTCTCTGTAATGGAACAAGATTTGCATAATAAGGTAGTATAGAATTTACCACTTGTATAGAAGACGCTTGGGCTATGGGTGATTCGGGGTTGGTGCCACTGAATTGGGGGCGGGTTTCTTTGATCTGGGGGGTCTCATTCTCATCTTCTGGAGTGGTGTCTTCAACCAGATTCTCGATATTTCTTGGTATCGGGGTTGAATCTTCTCTTTCTTCTTCAAGAGCCATGTCAACTTCCTTTTCCCATGCTTCTAAAACTTCTTCTTCTTTCCCACCCTCTTGGGGACTTCTTCTCATTGCACTTATCTCTCATTTAATATTTGACTGGCCAGCATTTCCTATCTTCTCATCTTTCACAACTCTTCCATATGTCCTTCCTTGACTTCTCCTAGTCTGACTTCTTTTCGCAACTTCTCAGACTATTTCACTACTTTCTTTATCTTACCGTACCAACGATTTCTCAACTATGGCGGCTCTTTTCAAGGATTTCTCATCCCTTGAGTCCATTTCTTTCTACTCCCCCATTTGTCAAAGAACTCTCTCCCCTCTCTCAGGCCATGATTCCACCCCAAACTCACCCCACCCCAAGCGAGGGTGTTTAGGCTTCCATATCTATCAGGGACATATTCAACATCCCCTTCTCCATCAAGAAAAACTTAATACACATGGGGATTTCTCTCAACAGTCTTCCCCTTGCATCTTTTTTGAAATCCGCTTCTGCTTATGAAAAAGATTTGTGATTCTTAGCGGAAAACTTGATAATGTATCCTTCTAATATTGTATTGACCTAGAAATCGATCTCTCACATTACCGAACGATCCATCCGATGAAGCGTTGAAATATTTTCTGTATCCAAAGCATAGGTCTTCTTGAATTGTTCTTGGAATTCTAGAGCTTCTTGGAGCCTATCTATCCCATGGAAAATCTCTTCCGGAAACTTAACCTAGAATATCTCGTACTAGTTGCTCGATATTTTTGAGTAAAGACAACCTCCCTTGTATCTTTCACAGATTTTCCTCGCAACTACACTTCTTTTCATATGAAGGCGTCACAAATTTTCTCCCACCACTGGTGAATATCAAATCGGTGAATTTGTGGAATATTTCTTCCTACAGGTTCCCTTTTAACGCAGGTCTCGACAACAAAACTATTTTTTGGCGCAAAGTTGATTAGACTAGGGTCCTTCTCAGGTTACCAACAAAAGGTACCGAGTAGTCTAGAGTGATAGAATTTTCATCTTCTCCAGAGAGAAGAAGTCTCACCCAAAGCGAAACCAAGACAAGAAGATAGGGAAGGGCAAGGAGAATACTTAGGCAGATTTCTAGAATCTTAAAGATTCACCATAGTCTTACACAAGATGAACTAATCAAAGAGTAGACCCAAACTCATTCATAACTAGTAATAAAGATAACGAGGTTGCGACAAAATTTGCAAATTGTTATAACATATTGATATTATCAGACATAAAGAAGTAAAGTAAAGGGACAATTCATAACCATAGACAAATAATTACACAAAATATTTCAAAATTTTAGGTCCTTCCATATATTATCATCAAAAGAGCTTCTCAGATACAATTTGACAGATACAAGTAACTACTCTGTTATAATATTTTTTGTCTCCAGACTCGTTCCTTAGAGCTCTATCTACCCTTTTCCAAAAATGGATATAGATTACAATCAAATAACCTACATGGAGTAAATGATAATCCTGTCTACACCCATCTAACCCAATTGTACCATCTACACCATATAACCCTTTACAATCATATACATCTCGTATATATAGGCTGATTAGGATTTTCTAGCTTGAGACTTCTCATGGTTTCATTTTTTATTTTTTTTATAACTTCTTTCTCCTTGCTGGTGTTGCGCTATCCCTATTTCCAATTGTTTTCTGTTTCCTTACTTGCTCCACTATCCAACTCCTTTGTGGCTTGCACAACTTTTGTTTGAAAAAAATGGGACTGTAGTTTTCCTTGCGCAACTTCTATCCAAAAAAAAAGGGCCCAACAGACAACATGACAACAAGAAATTTTATCATGTGTAGGAAGCAACCACAATCAATGATGTGGCCAAAAGTGTGCCAAGGATATATGTAGCTATGGGAAATCAGCAAGAAGACCACCAAGATTCTGTAGTGGAGTTAGAAGGTATAATTTCCAAGAAACCCATTTTTATTTTAATTGACCTTGGATCTAATATTAGTTATGTCTCACCCCAAGTTGTTGACGCCATTCTTTATAAAGAAAGAAACATGCAAGGGCATGATTAATTTAATTATCCACTAGAACTAAGAGAAAGGTGGATGAGGTCATAAAATCCTATCCATTTGAGATAAGTGGACTATGTACCCAAGTAGCCTTGAATATACTACCCTTAGGATCATATGACTTGCTACTAGGAATGGATTGACTAGCTTCCCACAAGGTAAAAATAAACTGTTATGAGAAAAATTTGGAATGTGAATTTGAAGAAGGAAATACAATAGTTTTGCAAGGCTTTCATAAGCTAGTTTCAGTTAGGAAAATATCAATGTTGCATCTTAAGAAGTCCATTCAGAAAGGGTGCCCCTTGTATTCTATAAAAGTGATTAACTCGATAGAAGGAAAGGATATGAAGGCTGAAGATCACCCTCTATTGTGGGAGTTTAAAGATGTGTTTCCAAAGGAGGTTCCTGGACTACCTCCAAAGAGAGATCTTGATTTTTCAATAGATATTGTACCTAGGGCTGTACCAACATCAAACATACCCTACAAAATGAGCACACTAGAACTGGTGGAGCTGAAGGTACAACTGAAAGAGATATTAGACAAAGGTTACATCAAGTCAAGCATGTTCCTACAAGGAGCACCAAACCTGTTTGTGAAAAAAAAGGATGGTACCTTGAGGCTATATATTGATTACAGACAGTTGAACAATATGACCATCAAGAACAAGTATCCATTACCCATGATTGATGATCTATTTGATCAGCTCAGGAGAGTTGCATTCTTCTCTAAGATTGAATTAAGGTCTGGATATCATCAATTCAGGATTAAGGATGAGGACATCCAAAAGACAAACTTTAGAACAAGGTATGGACACTAAGAGTTCATAGTGGTGTCATTTGGACTTACAAATGCACCAACCACTTCCATGTGTTTAATGAACAATGTGATCAAAAAATATCTAGAAAATTTTGTCCTAGTGTTTGTGGATGATATTTTGGTCTATTCAAAGATTAGATAAGAGGATGAATATCATATTAAAATGGTGTTACAGGTGCTGAGAGATCACTAAATTTATGTTAAGTTCAACAAGTGTGATTTCTTTAAGAAATAAATCCTGTATTTAGGCCACACAATATCGGTATAAGGAGTGGCAGTAGATCCTAAAAAGATCAAGGAAACCATGGATAGGCCTATGTGATGTCCCCATTATTGGATTTCCTTGCTTTGCAGTTGGAGGTGACCTTCGAGGTTTATGCCAACCTGACCAGAAGGTTAAATGGATCTTAATAGTGAGATCAGATATTTTGAGGGAATTGTATGAGGCCCAAACTATCCCATTTACCATATTTAATAATCGATATCATTTCCACATAGTTCATTCTTGGTTTCGTGGAATTCCGACGATTCCTGTAATTTGGGTTATTATTGAGCATAATTTAATTAAATATACTAATGGTGTTATTCATATCATATTATCTAAGGGAATACCTTGGTGTAATATCTTGTTGGAATTAGGATGAAAATATCTAAAGGTTGGGATGATGAGAAAGAGACTTCCGACATCCGTAAATGTCTCAAATCCAATTAATCACTTTCCGACATTAAAAAGGGAATTGATTAATTGGTTATTTAATTTCATCGGAGTGGGAAATTAATCTTTTAAAAAAAAAGGTGATATTGAGTAATTGGAAAAAAAGTGCCTAAGTGATTATTGAATTAATAAATCCAATTTAGATTATTAAAAGGGTAAAAAGGTCACATAAAGGTCAACGAGAGAATACAAGGAGAATGAGGGGTGCCCTATCTCATTATGCATTTGTTATTTTCTAAAAATGAAATTGAGAGATATTTTGTGGCTTTGGCTCTTGGGATGAAAAAACCCTAGAGAGAAAAAGATTGGTTTCAATGGTGAGACCATCCACCCTAGCCGGCCATAGTGAAAATATCATTCATATTTCTTCATTGTGCTTCATGTGGATCAATATTTCATCTTTTGGCACTGGATTTTTCCTTATATGAGACTGGGTTCTATTTGTGGTGGCTAAGTTCTTGAGGTTTTTGGATCTTTTTCTTCATAGATGCTGAGTTCTCATAGTGTTGGGAAAAAGTAGTAACCAAGGGGTCATTTTAGTGGTTGAAGGGGTTGAATTTCACTAGATGGGTGAATTTATTTCTTGTTTTACGCCTTTATTTCTTACTAGGCACTTCCCCTTGAGGCTAGGAACATTCTCTTAGAAGCTGTGATAATTTTCTTGAAGGATATCATAGCTAGGACGTGGTACTTGTTTGTTGAGGGAAGGGTTTACTGCTGGGTCATTTTCTACATATATGAAGTGAAGCTGATTGTGGGAGATCAAGTGACCTCTGTGGGTTGAATTTCTACTAGACTTGGACAAGCATCTTTCCTTTAGACTGGTGTTCCTTCACATACTCCATTGTTGCAACAATAAATCATATCCATGCTTGTCTATTTCCTTGTCATTGTTGTACATTCATGTGTCTACAGTTCATAGAGTATTTTATTTGTTTGTTGTTGTAATATGAAGGAAACTGTTGGGTAACCTATTAATGTATTAGCCAGGACCAAGAATTAAATAAACAATCAATTTCTTTATCTACATTGTTGTTGGTTTTATCTCTGTTATTCCATGTATTGTTGTTGATTATTACATGCGAAATAATTTCCAAAGGGGATGCAAACTATTTGTGAAACTATTATATCAACACACTCATAAACCACTATAGTAGCCACTATTTGACGAAGTATCTACAAAACAGACCAAGTAAAAATTCCCAAAAATTATATATTGGGGTTTAGAGGTGCTACCAATTGTCTTGACAAAAAGATTTTTACCCAAAATAAGCTACAACAAACATAAAGGGTATTTTTCTAGTGGTATTGAGTGTGCATGCAAATAGTTTGACCAAATGTACACACCAACAATCTGAGTTAAAAATTGAAAAATTAGTAAGGGACATTACAGTGGTATTAGAGTTGTGCATCTTGCCAGCCTGAGGGATTATTAGWGAAATATATTTTCATATTTCTTTGTTGAAGTGACCAACACTCATCTATTTTGGTTTCACTAGATGGTGGGTTAGTTTATTTGGGAAGGATGAAGCCYGTGTGAGAGATTATGATATATTTTATGTAGGTCTCTCAAGCATATCATAAGAATCTAAAAAAAATGTTAAAACATCCTGAAATACTAGAACCTCTTTTTGCATGATAAATGAAAGCAATCACTAAGGTAGATAAATTTTCCAGTACAAAGAAAAAAGAAAAGAAGGAAGAAAAGAAAGAAGTGTTCCTTCTTCATGATTTTCATCCTATAGGTGAACTAAGGAAGAGCAATAATTAGTCGAGGAGGGAACAACATTGTTTCACATGTCAAGGTACTTGGACATCTAGTCATACATGTGGAGGTCTTAAAGAAGATGAATTTATGCTCACAAGTTCACTTCAACCCTATGAGAAAAGGATGAAGGAGAGTCCCCTATTGAGGCTACTACAAATGAGGATGTGTGCAACGAAAGTGACACAAAAACAACCCTGAATACACATTTAGAGCTATCCAATGAAACTGATAACACTAGTACAAATGTTGGGATAGTGGAGATAATTAATATACCTTCAAATGATGGGAATATAGAAAGAAAATATGATGATGAAATCAAAACAAATTTGGATGATTTGTTATCTTATTTTGGTGAATTTGGATTTAAATTTCAAACCAAACTTATGGAGAGTGATTTATTTAGGAAGACAACATCATAAGACGGAAAAAGAAATCAACCTTTTAACACATGGGATCTGGGTGTGATGACACCTAAGTATGATGAATATCTTACATTGGATGAATTTCCTTTTGATCATAGTGATGTTCTAATTTTAGAACACAATGCATGCATGGATGATGACATTGATGGTGTTGATTTATTTCTTGAGAACAAATATGATGTACCAACACATGAAGATAAATTCTTGCAGAGGTTTAGGGACTTGATGATTTGGATCCATAATTTACTACTAAAAATGATAATGGAAAGGATGATGTGATTTGGGACAACATTAGAGTCATTGATGACAAGTATGGAGGTTCTGATTTTTATATTCTTCATAGCATCGATTGAATTCCTTTGCAAGAATATGATTGCAAGAATAAATTTAAGGTGATTATTGATAACCCATTAATGGAGATGGGTGTTGACATGAATTATGCCAATCCAATCCTTGAGTTGGATGGTGGAGTTGTGCTTGATTTTAGTATTGAACTTGGTAAAAATAACAAGGTTTGGGATCCAGGAGAAGATTTAGAAATTGAGTTGGAGTGTGGTGTTCATCTTGGTTTTGATTCAAGTTCACTTTATGAGTATGGTTACCATCCTAGGAGACCACCAGATATGAAATGTGAAAAGGAGGAGATAGACGAGGATTGCATTGGGAATGAAATAATACTAAGAGGCATCATCATTCATTTCTACATAAGGAATTGGAAGGTAACTTGGGTATGCAAATTAGTGATGTCATTTGAGGATCATTTCCTTGCTGGTATTCATAATGAGTTTCTTCATTCTTGCATGGGGTTTGGTATTTCATTTTGGAGTTAGCAAACAAGTGTGAAATTTCATACCTTAACTAAATTGATGAGTAGTGTTGCATATTTTCCATATGTAGTTGGAGATGCATTCCCTTCATGGGATGTGTTGATCCTTAGAAATTACTCTTAGTGGCGTATCCATGCTTGGTATTATCAACAAGAATTGAAAAATATTATTGGGACTCATAAGAGTGAAATTTGGAGTGATAAGGATCAAAGTTTCAGACTTAAAGGTGTTATTCTTTTTCTTATCATCTACAATGTGATTCCATTGCTTCATCTGCAGGTAGATTGGAATAATATTTTAAGTGAGAATTGAAGTACTGAAAGAATGATCACTCTTGGGGATGTCAATTGAAAAATAATGAATCTGAATCTCATTTTGGAGATTGTTGACTGGTTGCTGGTCAACCACTTTTCATCATGGTTTGATTTCATTTAGGGGAGTCAGCACACTATTCTTTGTCAAGGTGGTGAGGATTTTCAGTTGGTGATTACTTGGAGTTTTTTTCCAAGAATTTATGAATTGTTCTTGCACAAGACAATGTTTTTCATTCATGCTAATACTTCGTAAATATGTTGGTTCTGTTGTTGTCCTTGGTATATAGAACTAAAAGTAGATGTTCCTGAGTGATTTCAGTTTTGCACAACAATCATTATTGTTTACTTTGAACCTTCCTAATTTAGAAAGTTCATCTTATGAAAGTTTTCGATGTAAACTTTGATAGTTTATCCTCAGGGTGGGTTCAGGACAATGATTTTTCTCATGTTATGAATCATCTTTTAAAGGCTCTTGGAGTTGTAATAGTGAGTGTTAGCACCGTTGCCCACGTTTTGATTAGCCTACACATGAATTCATACCTTGACCCAAAACTATGTTGGTTGGTATTTTCATATCAACTATGGAGTATCTGGTGGTTGGATTTGGTTGATAGAAATGTGTTGATCATAGAAGTTGACTTTATAACTACTTCCATACTCATCTTTTTTTTTTTTTTTTTTTAAATTTTTCCAGTAGGATTTCAGAATGATTATTGTTGCCTTTACATGTTCACATCAGGTATGGTGATACTCTTTTGTGAGAAGATTTATTTTGAGATTTGTAATTATTTAGGGAAGATGGTTATGGGAGTTTTTCTAGACACATTTTCCC
This sequence comes from Picea mariana, assembly GCA_032191745.1. Taxonomy (NCBI): domain Eukaryota; kingdom Viridiplantae; phylum Streptophyta; class Pinopsida; order Pinales; family Pinaceae; genus Picea; species Picea mariana. The sequence goes on along the minus strand of JASDQU010099979.1, from coordinate 64,033 downwards.
TATTTATTTCTTCCACCCTGGTGAGTGATAGGCACTTTAGATACTTTATGAGGATATTTTGCATATTATCAGATGATACCTTATTGATTGCAGTGGTTTGGGTGTGTTGGTGTGTTCATAAATTTTCTTTCAACACTTGGAGATTAAGTGTCAATGATTTGAGTATAGCTAATGACAGTAGATAAATGTCTCATGGTATGGGTTTCATCCCTTGTAGGTAATTCAACATGGGGTTCCTAGAGAGGAGGACGCAGACTGGGAATAATGGTTAGATGGTTATGATCATAGTGGTGCAACGTCAACATGGTGGTTTGTTTTTGATATTAGCTTGGGACCCTGGGATCTCGATATTAGGAACTTCAACAACTGACATAGAGACATGAGCCAATATTTTCTTTCATGAGATTGGATTCCTAGTAGAGAAATTACTTGAGGGGTTAATAGAGTTTTTGTAGTATCGAGCTGATATACTTATAAATAATATTCAAGAGGTTTCTTATGTCAGTACCTTTACAAACCACACATAGAGAACAAGATGCTTTACATATCCTAGGGTGGTTTGGGACCTTGGTATCATTTTATGTTTTAGTCAGGTTTAGTAGATGGGGCATCTGGTTGTGATGGTATTTCTTGAGGACAAGCAATATTTGGGAAGGGAGGACTGTGATGTCACCATTCTTGGATTTCCCTTCTTTGTAGTTAGAGGTGACCTCCATGGTTTATTCCATCCTGACCAGAAGGTTAAATAGAGGTTAACAATGATCTCAGAGTGTTTGAATGAATTATATCAGTCCCAACCTATCCCATTTACCATAATTCATCACCGAGATCATTTTCACATAGTTCGTTCTTGGTTCTGTGGCATTCCGACGATTCCCGTAATTTGGGTTATTATTGAGCATAATTTAATTAAGTACACTAATGGTGTTATTGAGATAATTGTATCTGAGGGAATACCTTGGTGTAATATCTCGTTGGAATATGAACACAAATATCTAAAGGTTGGAATGATGAGAAATGGGCTTTCAACATCCAGAAATGTCTCAAAGCCAATTAATCACATTTTGAAATTAGAAAGGGAAATTAATTGATTGATTATTTAATGTCATCGAAGCAGGAAATTAATCTTTTTAAAAAAGGGTGACATTGAGTAGTTGGAAAAAGGTGCCTAAATGACTATTAAATCAATAAAGTCACTTTAACTTATTAAAAGGGTAAAAAGGTCGCAAAAGTGTCAACGAAAGAATAGAAGGAGAATGAGAGGCACCCTCTCTCATTAAGCATTTGTTATTTTCTAAAAACAAAATTGAGAGAGATCTTGTGGCTTTGTCTCTTCAGATGAAAAACCCTAGAGAGAAAAATATTGGTTTGTTGGATTATTGAGAGCGAGGGTGAATCAGTAATTGAGAAATTTAATCCATTTTAACCATATAATCCAAGTGTTATATCAATGTAGCATTATCATCCAATAAATGTAGAGTAAATAAGCAATGAACAAATGAAAAATCATACACATACATAGTACACCAGTGTTTTACGTGGAAACCCAAAGCAGGAGAAAACCGCATAATGCTTTTTCTTATATGTCTTGAAGAATTACATTCATTGGAAGCACCAACTTCCTTTTTTTTCCAGTTGCAGCTGGAAGGAGGCTCCAACCCCATTGTTTCTCAGGCTACAACCTGAGGGAAGCTCCAACTCCCCTATTCTCTGGCTACAACCAGAAGGAGGCTACAACCCCCTATGTTTTCCGTCTACAACCGGAAGGTGTCTACAACCACCTGTCCTTTCCCCGTCCAACCTCCCTAAGGTAGAAGTAGAATGATGGAACCAATTTCACACTATCACTGTGATATATACCACTGTAAACCTGTACCAATAAACCTGAACCATGCATCAACCATGCATCAACCTGTACCACAAAAACGTGCATCAACCATGCACCAACCTGTACCAAACAACATGTACCATAAACAAATGAATCCAACCATGTAACAAGTATTTACCAATCATGTTTCAACTACTCATCAACTATGACTCATCAATATGTACCAACATCATCAACTATACACCTCATGTATGTGCCAACTCATCAACTACTTGTCTCGACCATGTACCCAACATGTACCTTAACCAAAAGACCTCATAAATTTCATCATACAAATATGATTTATAACTCTGTAATATACCTGGTGTATATGGTCACATACCTGCAAACCTTCCTTAACTTTCACAACAAGAGACTAGCATTTTCATCAAACTTTTCTTTAGTCTCACATGACTAGTTTGGGATTAGTCAACAACCCTAACTTGAAATAATCATAACTATGTACCTGTAATGAATAAATATTTGAAAATAGTACACAATGTTCTTCAGTTTGTTTTATTCAATTCCTTTAGGTTTCACTACTTGGAACCTCTTAGAAAAGGAGTTATAGCAAAAATGACATACCTTGCTGAATTCTGGCTTATTCTAGAGAGCGACCTTGTAGAGCGTGCCCCTCATAGAATATTTGTAGAATCGATCTAAAAATGTTACAAAGAATACTAAAGAATGTACACTATCCAACACACTTGGTATTATGGAATTTGTATCTGTTATGAATAATTTATGGCGTTTTTACTTGAAACACATGTTTTAGACTAGTTTCAGGACTGGCCACAAACCCTATTTTCCACAGAGTGTAACTCCAAAAATACAACGACTCACAAGATTAAATTTTTACCACAGTTACTTGGATATGTTTCCTCAATGGCCTATCAATTTCATGGTTTGATTCATTCTACAAAAAAATTTATTGCAAAAATGCTGAGATGACTTGTAAATAACATACCTTAGAAAACATCATCAAAAGAATTTATCCTCCTTTGAATTCCAACATTCTTTTCTTCACATTCTCTCTGAAATTTAGCTTAGATATCCTTTGGTTACATCAGTCACCTATATATGTTCAATATACTCAAGTGTGATATAAAATAAGAGAGCCTTGCCTCTTATTTATACTCTCCAAGTAGCTTCCTTAGAAGCATCTTCTAGGTCACTTTGTCCACTTTCCTTATTTTAGGGTTAACCCACTTCTAATTTCTCCATTAAATTTATTATTTAAGTAATTTATTTTGTATTCACTTTGAATTATAGTATACTCATCACTTCACTTTATTATTTACCTTCTAAAATCTATTAAACAACTTTGACTACTTTGACCTTTTGGGGCTTCTAGATGACATATGAGGGTCCTCCAAATTCGTAAAGCCATAAATCTCAAACCGTGAGGAGTTATGTGACATTCCACATACCACCAGAAATGGAATTACATGTACTATCCATATAGAATAGTATTACCTACAAATATATCAAAACTCATACCATTATCCATAAAACAAAATTGGGTCCATTACCCAAACCTGGGTTCTCCAACTTCTCATGGCCATAACTCTCTAACTGTGAGGAGTTATGTGACGTTACACATAACATCAGAAACGGAATGAAATGTACTATCCATATAGAATATTTCATGCAGGAGCATGACTCCATCTCAGCACACACTAGCTAATCAACATGTGCGGTGCGCATTCAAGAAAGGAGAGGTGCAACCCTCTCATTTTTGCCTCGAGAATCCAAGGCGTGATCTAGGCATTAATTGAAGACAAATTGTAAGAGCCAAATCATGATTTCACACAAGCTAGAGATAAGGTTTCCATTAATAGGCTGATGAAAGAATGGATTTGCGTCCTATTTGGAGTAGAATTTCCATCATTTTAATTTGGCCTTTCGATAAGCATTAGGGATGGTGATTTGACACCATTTGTTAGCTTGCGAGGGAAGCTCATAGAGCCCCTCCTGTATAAATATTTGTATTATAATCAAAGTAGAGGTTAGATAGGTTGGTTGCAGGTTGTAAGGAGAGATACAGAGAGCCGAGACTCAATTGTAAATTGGACTCCACCATTGTAAATTGACATTCCACCATTAATAGAAAATGATGAGAAATGGGCTTTCGACATCCATAAATGTCTCAAAGCCAATTAATCACATTTTGAAATTAGAAAGGGAAATTAATTGATTGATTATTTAATGTCATCAGAGTAGGAAATCAATCTTTTAAAAAAAGGGTGACATTGAGTAATTGAAAAAGGTGCCTAAATGACTATTGAATCAATAAAGTCACTTTAACTTATTAAAAGGGTAAAAAGGTCACAAAAGTGTCAATGAAAGAATAGAAGGAGAATGAGAGGCACCCTCTCTCATTAATCATTTGTTATTTTCTAAAAACAAAATTGAGAGATATCTTGTGGCTTTGTCTCTTGAGATGAAAAACCCTAGAGAAAAAAATATTGGTTTGTTGGATTATTGAGAGGGAGGGTGAATCAGTAATAGAGCAATTTAATCCATTTTAACCATATAATCCAAGTGTTATATCAATGTAGCATTATCATACAATACCTATAGAGTAAATAAGCAATGAACAAATGAAAAATCATACACATACATAGTACACCAGTGTTTTACGTGGAAACTCAAAGCGGGAGAAAACCACATAATGATTTTTCTTATATGTCTTGAAGAATTACATTCATTGGAAGCACCAACTTCCTTTTTCTTTCAGCAGTAGCTGGAAGGAGGCTCCAACCCCATTGTTTCTCAGGCTACAACTTGAGGGAATCTCCAAATCCCCTATTCTCTGGCTACAACCAGAAGGAGGCTACAACCCCCTATGTTCTCCAGCTACAACCGAAAGGTGTCTACAACCACCTGTCCTTTCCCTGTCCAACCTCCTTGAGGTAGAAGTAGAATGATGGAAAAACTTTCACACTATCAATGTGATATATGCCACTGTAAACTTGTACCAATAAACCCAAACCATGCATCAACCATGCATCAACCTGTACCTCAACCTCTACCATAAAAATGTGCATCAACCAGACACCAACCTGTACCAAACAACATGTGCCATAAACAAGTGAATCCAACCATGTAACAAGTATGTACCAATCATGTTTCAACTACTCATCAACTATGACTCATCAATATGTACCAACATCATGAACTATACACCTCATGTATCTGCCAACTCATCAACTACTTGTCTCAACAATGTACCCAATATGTACCTTAACCAAAATCCCTCATAAATTTCATCATACAAATATGATTTATAACTCTGTAATATACCTAGTGTATATGATCACATACTTGCAAAACTTCCTTAACTTTCACAACAAGAGACTATCATTTTCATCAAACTTTTCTTTAGTCTCACATGACTAGTTTGGGATTAGTCAACAACCCTAACTTGAAATAATAATAACTATGTACCTGTAATGAATAAAGATTTGAAAATAGTACACAATGTTCTTAAGTTTTTTTTATTCAATTCCTCCAGGTTTCACTACTTTGAACCTCTCAGAAAAGGAGTTATAGCAAAAATGGCATACCTTGCTGAATTCTGGCTTATTCGAGAGAGAGACCTTGTAGAGCGTGCCCCTCACAGAATCTTTGTTGAATCAATATGAAAATGTTACATAGAATAATAAATACTGTACACTAACCAACACATTTGGTATTATGGAATTTTTATCTGTTATGAATAATTTGTGACATTTTTACCCGAAACACATGTTTTAGACTAGTTTTAGGATTGACCACAAACCCTATTTTACACAGAGTGTAACTCCAAAAATACAACGACCCACAAGCTAAAATTTTTACCACAGATACTTGGATATGTTTACTCAATGGCCTATCAATTTCATGGTCTAAATCATTATAGAAAAAAAATTATTGCGAAAATGATGAGATGACCTATAAATAACATACCTTAGAAAGCATCATCAAAAGAATTTATCCTCCCTTGAATTCCAACATTCTTTTCTTCACATTCCCTCTGAAATTCGGCCTAGATATCCTTTGGTTACATCATTCACATATATATGTTCAATATACTCAAGTGTGATATAAATTGAGAGAGCCTTGCCTCTTATTTATACTCTCCAATTAGCTTCCTTAGAAGCATCTTCTAGGTCACTTTGCCCACTTTCCTTATTTTAGGGTTAACCCACTTCTAATTTCTCCATTAAATTTATTATTTAAGTAATTTATTTTGTATTCACTTTGAATTATAGTATACTCATCACTTCACTTTATTATTTACCTTCTAAAATCTCTTAAACAACTTTGACTACTTTGACCTTTTGGGGATTCTAGATGACATATGAGGGTCCTCCAAATTCGTAAAGCCATAAATCTCAAACCATGAGGAGTTATGTGACATTCCACATACCACCAGAAATGGAATTACATTTACTATCCATATAGAATAGTATTACCTACAAATATATCAAAACTCATACAATTATACATCAAACAAAATTGGGTCCATTACCCAAACCTGGGTTCTCCAACTTCTCATGGCCATAACTCTCTAATCGTGAGGAGTTATGTGACATTACAGATAACACTAGAAATGGAATGAAATGTAATATCCATATAGAATATTTCATGCAGGAGCACCACTCCATCTCAACACACGCCAACTAATCAACACGCATGGTGTGCATTCAAGAAAGGAGAGGCGCCACCCTCTCATTTTTGCCTTGAGAATCCAAGGCGTGATATAGGCATTAATTGAACACAAATTGTAAGAGACAAATCGTGATTTCTCACAAGATAGAGATAAGGTATCCATTAATAGGCTGACGAAAGAATGGATCTGTCCTATTTGGAGTAGAATTTCCATCATTGTAATTTGGCCTTTCAATAAGCATTAGGGATGGTGATTTGACACCATTTATTAGCTTGTGAGGGAAGCTCATAGAGCCCCTCCTGTATAAATCTTTGTATTATGATCAAAGTAGAGGTTAGATAGGTTGGTTGCAGGTTTTAAGGAGAGATACAGAGAGATGAGACTCAGTTGTAGCTCGGACTCCACCATTGTAAATTGACATTCTACCATTAATAGAAAATGATAGTTTTTCCTTTTTTACATTTCTTTTCAATGGATGTTGTGTTATGAATGTCATTTTCATGCTTGTGAATTCTATATGGATGTTAGAAATCATTTGCAGAGATAGCGATACAATTTCCTATTCGAGAGTGTGTCAAGTTAAGTCTGGTTCTCTAGGATAAGTGCAAGGAGTGTGCGATAGAGAGAAGAGACTTTGTAAGCCGACACAAGGGGTGTGTGTTTGAACTCAGTGGAGTCATAAGTGAATCTACCAGGAGGGAACACCAGATTAATTTACAGACTCAGGGAGAAATTTCAAGGTTGTTAAGTCCCTTGAAAATAAAGACTGTGTGGAGAGAGGCACAACACAGAGTTACTAAACACTCTAGAATACTCTGCTAGGAGGGCATCGAGCTTGTGCGAACATACCGAGGAACTACATGGTTGAAGGTGTAGAAGAATCTCAGAGTTGTTAAACATTCTAGTGAAGGAAGGCTTTGCAAGAATTGCAATGACAAAGGAAAGGAGACGCCTTAAACCTTTCCATAAAGCAAAGGGAGAAGTCATTGAAGAACTGAGCCAAGCACAAGGAGTGTGCCTAAGGTGTTGAGAATTCATCTTATAAGTTCAGGAGGAAGGGAAAGAAATTTCCATGAGGGCATGATAAGATCGTAGAGGAACTTGAAACCTTGGAGGTTTTTCAAGCCGAGCAAAGTCGCAAGAGAGTTGCACAGATTTTTGCAAGGAGTGTAGAAAGAATTCTTCGAGAACAACCAAAGTATCGAAATATGAAATTGTGATAAGTGTGTAAAGGAGTTGAGTAATTTTCGAAGTCCCGAAGATGAAGAAGTCTCGCATCATCAGGGAGGAGACAGGTGGTAGAAGATCGAGAGGTTCGGGAGAAAGAACTTCGGAAGGTTTGCGAGAGAAAAAAAGGATCTTCTTGAAGTCATGAAGAGTGATATCAATCTAGGCCATTGAATATGGAAGTATGCGTGGTAGAGGATCAATGCATCACTGATTCATGATCGAAAGAAGAAGAGTCAAGAAGAGACATGAATCGCGAAGTCCGAATGCACGATTCGATCACAACTGTTGATCATGGAAAGAATGAGGATTGTAGATCTGGTCCCGAAGCATTCATCGATTCAGGAATTGGGAAGGAGGAGGAAGCCGCTCGTGAAAGTCCTGAAGTGCGGGGTTGCGAAAGGAGTTGTCCCACGTTCATAGCCTATGGTCACATCAAGGAAGAAGCTTAACATCGAGAGCTAAGGAATTCGACGTAAGAGCTGAAAGCACCAAGAAGAGGGTCCACAGGTGCCACATCATGGGTGTCGAGGAATTGAAAAAGGGCCTGTGTCAAGTCAAATTGGATTCATCGAGAGCTGAACAAGTCATTTGACTCGACGACTTGAACGATCCTAGACCGGCAGGTCGTGTCAACCCTAAAGGATGAAGAAGGGGGGTTGTCACCAAGAGTGGTATCAGAGCTTAATTTCATCTGTAGAGTGTGGGTGAAGGGAGGTGAAGAGATAGCCTGATACCAAGAGTGGTATCAAAGCTCGATTTCTCTTGTAGACACCAGATGAAGAAGGAGAGGATGTAAAATTGATTTCTGTAAGCTAGGGAGATAGAGTGCGATGCTCTATTGGAGCTGTTGCAAGGCATGCAGTAGATGGTGAGAAACCATGTATGTTGTAAAAAAGGAAATATGGACATCGACGGTCATAAGTATGGTCAGGGAGAATGTTGGTTGTGGATCCTGATTATCTTCCTGATTTAGAGATCTTTTACTTTCAGCCGTGTTTATACCCCATGAAGTATTTACACCCTAGAAGTATGTACACTCTTCCACATGGGGGAGTGCAGAGGGTGGGTACCCCCTCTGCGGGGTCCGGGGGGGTCTGGGGGCAAGCGAGCCCCCAGCGGGGGTTTGGGGGCGAAGCCCCCGAAGCAAAAATTGCCTTGTAAAAGTATATTGTAATTTCATTGTAAATATGGACCGTTCATTATAAGGTTGTAGATATAACGATAGAGATTATGTTAGGGTTTTTTCCCTAGAAGGAAACCCTCTTTTATGAGGGAAATGTATTGCGGCTATACAGGTTGGTGAGTATTGTATTTTGAGAGAGGAGACTGTGAGAAAAAGAAGAGGAATTTACAACGGGCTTTGCTATAGGTTGTATCCCTTCATTTGCTGGATAATGATAAAGAAAGGACCTGGCAATTTCTCTGGTGGACATAGCCCACACTGGGTGAACCACGTAAATATGTGTCTCTCTTGTATTGTGTATCTTGTGTTTTGTTTCCGCATTTGTTTTATTTTATT
>JASDQU010099978.1:614754-625793 GCA_032191745.1 Picea mariana | reverse complement strand
TCATAAACGACTAGTGGACTTAAGGTGTGAGCACTGCTTAGATCACAAATATGAGAAATGGGTTTAATGTGTAATGGTTTAAAATTGCTAACTACTCATCTATATCAATACACAACTTCTAGTACACTTTGCTTATGAACTTTGTTTATGATACATAGTTGTTATCTATTCGTTGATTACTATGCCACTTGTTCAAAATACTCCTTGGATGTCGGTTTGGATGCTCTCATTTATATTGTTGTCCTAGTAGTACACTTTATTTGATCATTGGAGGACTTATACTGAACATTTAAACTATCCACATAATTGAGTGGACTTTATCATTAGATATCATGTTTTGAATGGTCTAAACAAGAACATACATTGTGCAATTTGATTGGTCAAACTTGTCATTTCATTTTTGGATATATGGATGATAAATAAATCGTAAATGATGAATGGTACATGGTTGTTATACATTTATATTTCATATTTGAATGCAATATAAACATTTTCAAGTTCCAAGCACCTTTAAATTGAGCATTGTTGTTTATGTCATATTCTCTTAGAGCTCATCATCAATTTTATTCTCTCATACTTAGTGTGATTTACCCCTAATATAAGATAAATATTCAAAATTCAAGCCAAGTCTCGAGCCTTCCCTTTATAAGTACACCGATAGGACTTAGTTTGGACCCCTTAGGTATATTGTCCTTAGAGTTGGGTTGTTATATTATTTGCAGTGAAATTCGAAGGTTGAGGTGGATTGACCAAGAAAATTCGAAGTTGAAGTAATCGACAGCAAGTCGAAGAGGTCAACAGGTGGTCATGTGGAAAACAACTGAAGACTGAATGAAGGTCGATTAGTAGTAGACTAGTAATCCAACTTGGTATTCGACTGTAACAGAATCGTAAGATTCTCGGGATTTGTAGCCAATGATCTATGTGGATATGTAACCATTTTTGGGAACCTTTCTTTAGGGTTTTTCCTATTGTAAATCCTCTAAATAAGTCATGTTATAATGTTGTAAAAGATAATCATAGAATGTTTATTTAATCATTAAATAAATTATTTTAGAGGTTGTTGGTCATATAGATGTAAGTCGAATTGGATACAAGGTTGTCCTTGTGTAAATAAAGAAGGTATGATGTCGATTGTGTCTTAGGTGTGGACCAAGTTTAGGCATGTAACATTTTATTCTGAATGAATAAGACAACAAGAGAGGAATACACTCAAGCAATGTTGGCTTTCTCGTTTGGGTTTCTAGGGAAAAAATATTTGTGTACTGTGTGTTTGCTTTGTCATTTACTTTCTTGATTAAATATTTCTTCCTCTCTTCTGCTTGGTTTAGTGTGGAAGTGTCTAATTTCCTAACATGAGGTATCAGAGATTGGTTTAAAAACCTTGGATCCGATCTAAACCCTAGGTTTAGTAAGAGTCGTAAGTAAGATATATTTAAAGTTGTGCTTAAAGAATGGTGAGTAGCTCAAGAATAGAGATAGAAAAATTCAATGGCAAGAATTTTGAGCTTTAGAAACTTAAAATTGAAGATCTCCTTGTAGATTGAGAATAATGGCCATCAGTCTGTCCAAGTACCCTTCCGGTAGGTATGCCGAGGGAAGAATGGGAGGAATGGGAGAAACTTGAGAGAAGGGAAAGCAGTACGATTCGACTTTGTCTTGCAAATTTGGAGTTGTTGAATGTCTCATATAAATATTTGACCAAGAAACTGTGGGACAAGTTGGGGAGCTTGTACCAATCAAAATCCCTGGTAAACAAGATATTCCTTAGAAAGAAACTGTATCTTCTTTGGATGAGTGAGGAAAATTTGGTGACTAAGCATTTAAATGCATTTAATACCATAATAATCCAGTTATCTTATATGGATATTAAAATCACTAACGAGGAGAAATGTATTAGCCTATTATGTTCTTTTCCAGACTCATGGGATAGCTTAGTCATGGCTATACGGAGTAATTCAACCACATTAGTGCTAGAAGATGTGGTTACATCTCTAATGTTAGAAGAAATGAGAAGGAAAAACATGGAAGGATTGACCAAAGATGCATTAGTGGTGAGAGGTCGGTCGATTGAAAGAGATAAAGGAAAATTATCCAGTAGAAATTTAAAGTCGAAGGGTAGATATAAATCCCATGTTTAGTCAACGAGAAGATGTTGGAAATGCGGTAAAGGTGGGAATTACAAAATGGACTACAAGTCGAAGGTAATGGAAATCAATACCGGATCTAATGAGAAGAATTCAATTGAGATAAATATTGATCTAGGTGGATATCGGTGGCCACCCACCTATTCCAACTGGCTCAAAACATTTGTTTGTAAATTTATTATTTTTAGCAGTTCTTCGGATCCTGAACTTTTGGGGCCATTTTGAGGGCCTAAACGACGTTTTTTTGTGATTGGGCACCTCAATAACCTTTAAAGGAATGATTGAGCCCCCAAAATGAAGCTTCTCGTCGATACCTTTCCAACAATTTATCGTTCTCCCAAAACAAAGATCATATGCCAAAGTTACACCCCCGGGGAAAACTGCTAAAAATAGTAACTTTCCAAAAAAATGTTTAGGTCCTAAACTTTTGTGGACCCCATTTTGGCTGTAACTTTGGCATAAAACTTAGTGCATGTCCCCGAAAAGGTCTGAGTATAGAAACTTGGGTCTCAATCTCATATCTCTTGAGGAAAATCTCTCTCACATGCCCAAGAAACCCTCCATGGTAGAAGAAAAGAAAAATGACAGAGCAAATGATTCTATTAATCTATTGCTTAAGCAAGCTCTCATGCGACAAAGGGATGAAATCATGGAGAATTTTTCCCACATCCTTCAATGCCTACCGATAACATCAGGAACGTATTCATAAAGCTTCCACTTTGGAGGCACCTCTCCTTTCAAGGTACAAGTTAATTTTGATATTCCTGTATTTCAAGGTTAGATAGATGCGAATGCCCTAGAAAAATGGTTAAATCTACTAGAAGGTTATTTCTATGTTCACAATTTTTCTGATAGGGAAAATATCACATTCATATTCCTTAAGGCTCTCCCCCATGTCAAACATTGGTGGGAAACTTACTGGGAGCAAAGTTCCACAAAGGAGTCTGGAATATATGTGGCCAAGCCCACTTGGCCCCATATATTCCACTATGGCTCTCTCTTAGAGCTATCACTAGTGTCTTGGATTCTACCTTGAACAAGAAATAAGAACAACAACATTTCCATGGCAACCTCCAAGAAATTTAATATGATAACCTTCCTGGAACAGATAATAAAACAAGACTATATCCTTGAGGGGAGATCAAGAAGTGTATTTCTAGTATTTAAGTGGTTAGTATAATGATCATAACTTCAATAGATCAAGATGCAACATATGATCACAATAATGTCATAAAATCTAGAGACATATCAAAACAATCAAACATGGAGGGTGTGTTGGATTTGAGATCCCTCTAGATCTTTGATTTGTTGCTTGGACAAAAGTCCCTTATCCTGCAAAACACCCTCAAGATAATGATACAATTTAACATATACAAGTACATACCTCAGAAATTGTAGCACCATCCAGAAACAGTGGCAAACCCTAAAACTTCAAGGTGCTCCAACTAGCTTGACAAAATAAAATTTTGCAACAGAAAGGTACTGTGATAAGGTACAATGGTAAACTGCAGTGGAAAATTGCAGCGACAAGGTAAATCTCACGATCTTCCTTCCAGCGATTAGACTGTTCTAAAGGAAACAAAGCCTTGAAACCATGTTGAATTTTCGTTAATTACGTTAACATTAGATTTACCATAGAAATTTTAACTTCTTTTGTATGCTAGTTTCTCCATAGGAGATATTGCACCATTGCCACCCAGCCATAGGAACCTACTCGTGCCACCCCCGAGCATAAAATATACATCCTGGGAAACAATTCTACACAAAGAGATAAATCCCAACAACCTTCTTATAGAGAATATCCTTGCCAAGACAAAATAACTAAGAACAAGCTCTATCCACTAGAGCAAACCACAAAGAAGATAACCCAACAACATAGATGAAACACACCATAGCTAGAGTGATAGGGTGCCTAGCCTCCACTATCACACTACCAAGATATAACGAACAATGCAGCTGCAACTCACTCTAGCCAGAGCACTAGACTGGTTGATCTTCATCATGCGCACCACAAAAGACAAGCCCTACCGAGAGATATGAAGAAACCCTAACCAAGATACGCCCTACTTCCTTCCTTCTGCAGCTGCAAATGGAACTAGAGATCTCCACCAAAATTTCACTATATATCTATGAGAAAGTGTTCCAAATGAGGAATGTGTCACTCTTATTTATACTAATCTATCTAGTGACTTTTCTGGCAGGGCCGACCTGACTTTCTAGAAAATATATTTTCTATTTATCTTTTTCTTATGTAGCTAACTTTACTTCTAGAACATTATAATTCTTCTTTATTATTTTCTGTGAGGACGACTTATCTTCTGGGATCTTCTTTTACTTCCAATGTTTTTCCTTTAATGTCTTGGAAACTTCATTTATAAGAAAGGTTATCCTGGAGGTGAATACCTCTCGTAGCTACCAGAAACATCAACAATACCTTCCATAGATTCATAATACTTGGTACATCCCATTCCTAATGCCTCCATAACTTATAAAGGCATGATTTTATTGGTTGTTCCACTATCAACCAGACAATTGTGCAATACCACATAATCATTTTCTATGGTTATATAGAATGGTGGGACTTTACCTCTTAGTCTGATTGATGAAACATTTTGTTGTTTCCTAGAATTTATAACATCAACTTTTATCCTTGTTTTTGAATCATCAAGTATATTTAAAATATTTTCCCTTTGTTGTGGTATCTTCACCACCTCCATGAAAGGAAACGTAATTCTAAGCTTGGTTAGATCATCAATCACATGGTAACTCATCTGTTGTGGAGTTTTTACCTAACTAGCAATTGTTTACTGCTATGATGTTTCTGCCGTGTTTTTTTTTTGTCTTTTCTTTTCCAAGTGTTTCTTTTGTTTTTAACTTATTCACTTTTTCCCTTGTTTGGACAACATTCTCTTGTGAAATACCATGCTCTTCTTGTTCATAAAAAATGTAAAAAGATGATGTTCCTTCATATGTCTATACCGACTCTAAAATTTTATCTTGAGTGATATTAGTCTCTTGATTATCATTCTCAATGCTTTCCTCTTCAACAATCTCTTCTAACACTACAACATTGGCATTTGGCACTCTTGTTGCTCTGGGTCTATGCTCTTCATTTTTTTCATTTCTTACTCTCTGATATTATACTAGGAGTCTTACATTTTGATTTGTAGGGATAAAAGTTTCACCCCTTTTCAACCTGGTGAGCTCATTTTGGTTCTATCTGATAGTCCTATTCATTTGAATGATTTATATTCTCTGTCTCATCTCTTGAGAAAACACTAGGTCATTTCTGACATTAGGGAGAACCCCTTGAAGGATTCCTCCACCAATTCCTCGGTTTCAACATTTCTTGAAGCAGATGGCACTTGATGTGTTATCCCAAGAGTGTCCATCTGTCTGTTCACTTTCCCAAGAATGATCTCGGGATCAACATTGGTCTCCAACATAAATTCTTCCATCTTCATTTACTTTTGAATGGCTCCCTCTAAATAATTTGTTTGTGAACACCTAATGGTATAATTTACATTTGCAGACATTGCACTCTTATAAAAACCCAAAATAACAGGATCATTTGGTTGCTTCTCTTGTGGGATTTGATTCAAGGTCTTAAAAAATCGAAGATTAAAATCTCTTATTATTTATCCCTTTTTAAGATGAATTTAAGTGAACTGGGTGAGCAATGTGTGATATGCTACGGGAGGTGTGTACATGGTCATGAACATATTCTCTAGGTAATCAAATGATATGATTGATTGGGTCGGGAGAGAAAGGTATGATACATCATCTGGCCCATTTAAAGTTTGCAAAAAAAATCTCACCATTACATCATCATGTTCAATTAGATGGATATCGAAAATAGACAAGAATTGATCCATGTGTCTCTTCGAATATATAACTCTATCTCCTAAAAAGATTGGCAAAACTCCTAGAGGAAGAGTCGGTAACGTATGTTTCTCTCCTAGAAAATTGAGTGGGATAGACCTATCCCTTCTTCTTGGGATCTTTTGTCTTTCTTCTCGATTCTCGAGAATGTCATTTCTTTCTTTTCTGTCCCCCATAACTAGGGTTCTTGTTATCTCTGTTCTATAAATTTCACCAACTTCATGAAGCTGTAATTTATTACTCTTGCTTCTTGTTAGTGGACCTTTATAAGATTCCATATTTTCTTGGATTCAAACCCTTCTTCTTTGTCTCAACACTATCTCTCTTTCTTCCTCCTAATCAAGGATTTCCCACGATCTTTCTAGCTCTTCTCGACTTTTTTTGGTTTTCAACACTAAGTCATACAATTGATGAAAAACACTTCCTTGATTTCTGAGGCCAATTTGTAACTGAGGTTGATTAGGTTCCAGTTGAGTCATTAAGATTCTGGTCTGTGAAACCAACCTTTTGTTCTTCCCAGTGGAGTCACCAAAAATGTTGATGTTCAAATTGGTCACGATCCCAACAACAACCTCACGAGGATGAAATATCCCCCTACATTTTTATAAATTTGATACTCCTCTATTATATTATGAAAGGTATGGCTTGATGTTATTGAAATAATATACTAAATAGGGGAATACTAAAAAGAAAACCCCAAACTTTATTTCTTTCAAAATATAAAGAAAAGATGAAAGTTTATGTTTACAAGGTAAATTTCTTGAGAAAAGGACCAAGAATATTTTACAAACTTAAATAAAATATATACAAGATATTATACAACAATAGAGAAACCATAATATAAAAACAAGACATTCCTCACATCGATCACAATATTATAGAATTTGGTCACATTCATAAGATAGAAAGATATAAGTCCACAGTAAAGAAAACTTTAAAAGAGTATTTCATTCAAAATAGAAACGAATATGATAGGTGCACTTCAAAAATCTCATTCTTATAAACTCGGAGTTTGAGAAATCATTAAAGTTACACCCCAAAATAGTTCTCTTGGGAGTTCAAGAAATAAATAATCTGACGTTCATCCAAGTGGACTAGGATTGGGCTCTCATGGAGCATAAAGAAAATATAACAGGACTAGACCTGAAAGAAGAAAAAGGAGAAGTGATCAAATATCGATCATGGAGTTTCAATAAATGAAAGAGCACAATTGAACGATTTTGAACGAGAAATATAAAAGATAAGAAATTATGAAAAATGACTAGTTCACTTACTGTGATGGATTCTCTCTCTCTATCTTATTGTTGAGGTTCCTTTTGTAATCTCCTTGTCTGGAATTTCATGGTTGTTTGTAACTACCTCTTCTTGATCTAGTTTTGTTATTTTAGTTAAGTCATTTTTAAACCAATTTTCAATATAATCTCTCATAGGTGAAATAGTTATCTTTTTCCTTACTCTTATGTCAAATAACAAACTTTCTAGATCTCTAAAGTCAATTGAAATTTGGTGTAATGTATATTAAATATATTCAATTTTTTTTACATAACCAACTAACCAACTTTCCACTTCCAATTTTGAATAATCAGTCAAATTATTGAATCTCTTAGTTGATGCAATCTTTAACAATTCCACTTTTTCTTCAAATTGCTCCTTTGACATAAACATTGAATCTAATATTAAATGTGAGTTCTCCACATGACCAGTTGATCCGACCAAATCTAATTCAATCAATTTTAAATATAAGTCCCCTTTTTTAGCACTTATGTTGTCACAATCAACTAACATTTCCATTAAACACTTTACTCTTTTGATCCAACATGATTTGAGTTTCTTTATGCGGATTGGTGCAGGCATGTCTTCCTCTTTTCTTTGTAGCTCACTAACACTTGATACTTTGGCAAAAAAAGTAGAAACAACTCCCTTATATAATTCATCGTCATTTTCTATATTGACTTGAAGGTATTGTTTGAAATTTGTTATTCTTGATCCCAAAGAAACAAAATTATTTTCCAATTCCCATGCCTCAAGAATAAGAGTGTTCTGATCTCCTCCATCATCGGAATTGTCCATTGAATATTTCCTTTGCTCTTGGGCCGTAGACTGAGATTTTTGTTTTGGTAGGCCTATTTTATTAGAAGTGTTAGGAGACCTAGTACTTCTCTCATTCAAAAGTCTTCCATGTTGTCTATGTTGATCAATGGTGCTAATAACAATGTCAATATCTTCTTGTTTCTTCTCAATTAACAATGCTTGAGGGTTTTGGCTATCGTCTTCTTCTTCTTCGAATAAGAATGTATTGGAAAATGAGACACTATATCCCACAAATGCCATGTGTTTCATAAAAATTTGGTTGGGGTCGAACCCTTTGATTTCATATTCCTTCTTCAAATTAAAGTTATCAAATTGAATTGAAAATTCATCAATATTTGCAGTATTTTTCAACATTATTTCTTCAATCTTCCACAGTAGAGGAATGAACTTATATTTCCTCTTTTCATGAAAGAAATGGGACCAGAATCTGTACTGTTTGCATAATTCTACAATATATATATATATATATATATATATATATATATATATATATATATATATGACACATAACACAGGAGATACGAGGGTTTTTCACAAGAAAAATAAATCTTGATAATGTTGAAATGACCCAGTGCTTCAAAACTCCCTCTCTTATCCAAGAATGTTGTTGCTTCTAAAGACAATCTTGATGTTTTTGGTCCAAAAATAAGTTTTTTGAAAACATAAATAAATGCATTATGAACTTCATAGAAATGATACATGGCCTTCTATTTCCATAAGACAGGGTACCACATCTAAACATGGTCATTTTTAGCATTGAATCGTTTGGATAAATGTAGGCCTTTGAAAACATGGAAGTAGGCAATGGAGAAGATTAGGTATGAGGACATGTTGAATTTCTTATTTTTTCTTAAATTTGATAGATGAAAAGATAGTTCTCCGGAGATAATTTTTTCCCAATCGAAAATTGATTTCTCATGAATTGAAAAATGAAAGATATATCGAACCAATCGGGGAATAGTCGTCGTATATTCTTGTCCATCTACTCTCGAAAATAACCATGCCATTTATCGGTAGGGATTTTTCAACAAACTAACGTGGATACTTGAAAGGTCTTCTGGAATCACTATTGGGTATTGAAGATATTCACGTAGAAGGTTCAATATGCCATTTCTTTCCTTAAGGAATTCCTTAGCTTCATCCCCTTTGAAGGTCATTGTCGGCTCTGGGATTCTAAGCATTCTCTTGAAGATTGAAGGTGCCAAAGAAATAGGGGACTCTCCTTGCAGCTGAATTATTCTCTGGTTCTTATCGAATTTGTCAATGCGCCATGAAATTAACTCTTTAAAATTATGAACTTTCGGGACACAGTCTGTCAGAGCAATTCTCGATGTCCAAACTTGGTTCAAATTCCTCTCTAGAGGTGACAATGAGAAATAACACCTGTATGCTCTTGACCACTAAAAATTTTGATATTTTCATCAAAATGTGTTTATAGTATCACCGCAGAACTATTTCTTTCTCCTAGTTTTCATGCTTAATCAAGTTGGAAGATTAATGTACAATTCTTTTAGAATGTTATTACCGAAGAAAACCTTCTTACCATAATATTTTTTGGGCTCCATTTTCAAAGGATCGTTAATACAACTTAAATTTTGAATTAATGAAGGATTTTCTCGAGAAAATTGCCATTAATAACGACCTTTCAGTAGTTAACCCATTTGATGTATCTGTGAGATTTGCATTAAATGCTTTATTGGGGAGAGTGACAAGATGGGACCTGGATTGTCGTGGAGTGTTAGAGAATGAAATGATGGGATATGAGAATGGCGAGGGAGTGGAATCGGGTGCATGGTGAGAAATAATGAAATGAGGGTGAACCCATGTGTTGGGTATGTGTTATATTCTTTGCATGTGTGTGTGTGGGCACGTCAGATTGAACAACTGCATCTGACGATCCCTCTAGTAGTGCTCTTTGTGTCGTGTGCACCAGGTTCTTCCTAGGGGGGTCCTAGGGGGGGCCAAGTATGCCCCCCTGGGTTACATGCAGTGCCCCGAATTTTTTTTTTGGGCAATTGTTGCTATTTTTAGCGGATTTTTCTATTTTTAGCGGTTTTCTAAATTAATCCCGGATTAAGGGATTAGGGTTTTGGTATTTACGGAATACCTAAAAACATTGTATATATTGTATGGTGAATGGTGAAATTCGATATAATGAATATAAGAGAGGTTTTCCCCGGTTGAGGGTTTCCGGTATAAATCTCTGTGTACTATGTGTATGAACCATTGATTAAATTATGTTTTTCTTAAGAATCTATATGCATTGCATTACTTCACAGGTTTAAAAATTACACCATGGACTCGCAGTGGGATTTTGAAAAGTTGGCTAAGTATGGTGAATCAGTTGGATGGAGAGGATGGGGGTATGTGTGAAAGAAATATGAAATTACCGCAGCCCGCGGTGAAGTTTTAAAATTTGACTAAGTATTGAGACATCGCGGAGGTAATGAAGTATGGTGGGCCAGTGAGTATGGAGGAGAGGCAATATAATGTCCCACGAAGCGCGATGAGATTTAAAATTTTTAAAGTATGAAGAATCGGTTGGATGGAGGAGTCACAGTTATATACAAGTGAGTCAAACAAATGCCTTAGACCCACAATGAAGTGTCTAAGTATGGGTGAAAAATGAAGGTGGCAGAATTCAAGGGTGTATTTTGGCAGTCGCGGAACTTTGGACTAAGAAAAATATGTGTCGCGAACCCGCAACAATCGTGAAAAATTCTAAGTATGGAAAAGGCATTAGAAGAGAGAATTTATAAAAAGATCGACACATTTGAGGATCAACATAAGTTTAACATTCTCTTTCTTTCTTAGTTTGGTAGATTATCTTTGTTGTCTTATCTCTTATTCCAAGTAGTATATTGTCACTTAGATATGTCTCACGGATCAAAGTCAATGACTACATACTTATCCATTTTG
>JASDQU010099978.1:598251-612757 GCA_032191745.1 Picea mariana | reverse complement strand
TGCTATCGTGTGTGACAACTCTCCAGAAAGAACTAGCCAGGAGGGCCGTATTGAAGGTGGAGAGATTCTTGAGACCCCAGCCCCCTGCCCTCCGAGGTTTTGACAGTGTTTTCTAGTTGCAAAGATGAAAACGGTGTTTGCCATCTTGGCCATTCCACAGAAAATTAAAAGATAGCTTTCGAAGAACAGTGATAATCTTTAAAGGAATCTGCTCCAGAGTCATCCAGTAAATAGCAAGGCTCTCCAACACCGATTTTACCAGGATAAAGCGTCCGCCCACAGACAACCATTTGTTGCACCAAAAGCTAAATTTTCTTTCAAAAATAGCCACTAGCCATCGCCAATCACCAGGTGAGGAGGCTCCCAGCTTCAGCTGGAATCCAAGGTAACTGAAGCCTTCGCTCAAATTTAAAAAGGTGAAGGGGATGGAGTCTTTAAGGAGAAGGAGTTCGGCATCAGTTAGACCCCAGTAGTGGATGAAGGATTTGGAGTGATTGATGGATAAACCCAAAACAGAGCAGAAGAGCTGGAGCACGTCTTGTATTACTAACCATTCCGCGAGATCAACTTTCGTCAAGAGAAGAACATCGTCGACAAACATAAGATGGACGATCTTAATGAAATTTGAAACCTTTATGCCAGAAATGTGGTGACCGGTGAAGCTTTTTGAGAGGAGAAGGCTAAGGCCTTCCATTATCAAGATAAAGAGGTAAGGGGAGAGTGGGCATCCCTGTCGGAGCCCCCTCTCACCTTTGAAGAAACTAGTTGCCTCACCATTGATCATCACTGTGAAATTAGCGCTGGTAACACATGACAGAATCCAATTATTAAACTTGTCACCAAAGCCCACTGAGTGTAAGATTAGTCGCAAAAAATCCCAATCGATGTTGTCGAAATCTTTTTTGAGGTCAAGTTTCATGACTAGTGCCTTTAAATTTTTCTGCTTGATGTTGTGGATGCATTCATGGGCTGCTCCAATAGCATCCTGGATTCTTCTGCCCTTCAAGAAACCCAGTTGTTCCACAGAGAGACTCCTTCCAAGAAAAGGCTTGATTCAGTTAGAGATAACTTTAGAGATTACCTTATAAATGAGGTTGCACAGGGAGATCGGTCGGTAGTCATTGAAGGAGAGTGGGTTGTTTTCTTTCGGAATCAAGACCAGGAAAGTGGAATTAAGGCTTCCAGAAATTTTTCCTTTGATACGAGTGTCTTCCACCATATGGAGGAGATCCACACCTACAAGATCAAAGAAGAAAATGAAGAATTCTGACGTCCAGCCATCCGGCACGGGACTCCTCTCTGTTTTAAAGTGTAACAGTATGTCTTTTAGCTCAGCAAGTGTGACAGGTTTGTAGAGGTCCGCGGCTTCATCTGCAGAGACTAACTGGGGGAAAAGGCTGGCTGTAGAAACCTTTTTCAGGAGGTTGTGATTGCAGGTGGCTTTGTACTGTTGTGTAAAGTGTGAGACAACCTCGTCCTTTAAGGCCTCCTGCCCACGAATAAAACCAACCCCGTTGCTTTTAATAGACCAGATAATCTTTTTGTTTCTATTATAACTAGCAACTTTGTGGAAGAATTTGGAGTTTCAGTCTTTGCTCTTTAACCAGGTAGCACGGCTGCGGAGTCGCCAGCAAAATTCCTCTATGCGAAGAATGGAGTCTCTGTTAGATTCAAGCAACTTTAGTCTATCAG
This sequence comes from Picea mariana, assembly GCA_032191745.1. Lineage (NCBI taxonomy): Eukaryota > Viridiplantae > Streptophyta > Pinopsida > Pinales > Pinaceae > Picea > Picea mariana. Next base: position 611,065 of record JASDQU010099978.1, on the reverse strand, counting down.
ACTCCTCCACGGTCAAGGCGGAAGTGGTAGAAATGAGGATGAGTTTGGTAATCTCCGACTCCAGCAAGAGTAAACGGGACTGTTCCGCTGATTTTGTTTCATGGTACCAAGATTTTATCTTAGATTTGAGGACTTTCAGTTATCATACTTGCATCTTCCTCACATGGAGGGCTTAACTTTTAAGCCCCTTTTATATTGGATGAAAGAGATATTACATAATCATAATTTTATCAAAATGAGAAGAAAGTCCTCCCATGTCGATGTTGTCACTTCATCGCTACATTAAATTTCCAAGTAGTTTTAGTTTTAGGTACATGCATTGCTCAACTCCAAATTGCACCATGTCTTTTCTTTGATACGAAGGATTTGTACAACCTTTACCCCTTGTCCTTGTTTTAGGTCTTTTCTTTGATACGAAGGATTTGTACAACTTTTACCCCTTGTCCTTGTTTTAGGTGCATGCATGTAAATAAATAGTTGGAACTTGTGAGATAGTTATCGAAATAATGATGGTTAATTCAATGTATTTAATAATATGTTTGGTAAATGGCAATTTTATTTGCGCATGTAAATAAATAGTTGCAACTTGTGAGATAGTTATCGAAATAATGATGGTTAATTTAACATATTTAATAATATGTTTGGTAAATGTCAATTTTATTTGTTTGTTAAAATCTACTATTAATTATTTATTTAGTATTAAATTGTTTAAATTGAAAGGGAATAAATAAAAAATAATAATATTTTTTTATGTTTTTAAAAATTAAAATAAATTTATGTAGTTTATTTTGTGTTTTTAAAAATTAAAATAAATTTATGTAGTTTATTTTATGTTTTTAAAAATTAAAATAAATTTATGTAGTTTAAAATAGGTATATTTTATAGATTTAGCTTATAAGATAAAATATATGAAGAGAATATATATTTATATTATTTTAATATTAATTTTATTTTAACTTAAAATATAAATATAAAGATGATTTTTTTAAAAATAAAAATTATTTTTAGAGTGTAAATATTTGATAAAAGATTTACACTTTTAGAGAGCTTTGATTCATCTCCATTTTTAATAAATGTTGGATTAAGTTGGTTTAGTGTTTACATTTTATTTGATTTGAATGTTGGAATGCGTGTTAGTTAAGTGATGTGTATGCAGAACGGAAATGAAATTGGAAGATGCTGTTTTTATGTACATATACTGTGGCCATCTATTTCTGCTCAGCGTTTGAGCATCTTTTCTTTATCGTGACTACAGACATTAAGATCAATGCTTTTTAGGCTACTAAAAAATTATTTAAGTACGGCTAGTGTTTTTATGTTGATCAAGATAGCTTTGTTTTTATGTATTTGCTTCTTGTAGATATCAAAATTAACCTTTTATTTTTAAAAATTAATTTTTATTTGTATTGTAGATTTGATCCATCCAATAAACATAGATTAAAATGGAAAAATGGATTGTAGATTTCATCCATCCAACACGCATAGATTAAAATGGAAGAAAGTTAATAGTTGATTTTGCTCCATATTTGTTGGATAGATAGAATCTAGTTAAATAAATGGAATCTAGAATGGAGTTAAAGTCTCTCAAACATATTGTTATCATCAATAAAAATGAATTATCCTTACTTATTTGATGGTTACTATCTTATCAAGTTTTTTCATATTTGATTTCTAGATGATTAAGATTCCCAATTGTGTTGTGGTTATCACCGAAATGACCATACCCTTTCCTTCCTCCATTTGAAATCCACTCCATCTTAATTAATATGTGATAACTCATTCATCATTCTATATATATGGTGATCAATTTAAATGTTTGAAAATGATGTTTAAAGTGTGATATTGCTTTGAGAGGGTGAACATTTTCTATATGAGTTCCATTTTCACATGACTTGAATCACCCCCCCTTTCTATGATCACTTCAAACTTTTGTTCTAACAATAAAATTTTGAAGTTAAAACTTCAAACAAATAGTTTCCAAATGATTTGGATAAATAGTTTAATTAGATGTTCTAAATAATTACACATTGTTTTTATATTCTTTCCTCTTCTTGAATTTCCCTTCATACTTCATTAAATTTGGATAAATAGTCTAATTATATGTTCTAAATAATTATACATTTTCTAAATAATTATACATTGTTCTTATATTCCTTACTTTCCTTGAATTTCTCTTCATACCTCATTAAATTTCAATTTAAGCCTCATGGATGTATTATTTCTAAATTGGATGGTATCAAGTTCAAAATAAGGTATGTTTTGAATAAATAAGATTTAATATGTTAATTTTTTATTTTTTTTTAATGTTTGTTGAGTATTGGTTCAATTATATTTTTGGATATCTTCCATTAATTAGCTGAAAACATTTTTTTTGTCTTACAAATATTATTATTACACTCTATCCAAATTTTCTATGTTACTATCACTCAAATGAGTATCCACATTTGTTGGTTGGATCTCTCATTCACTTCTTGGGCTAACTTAGGTTCAGATCTCAACAGTTTTCCAACAAAAACCTCTAAAACCAGAAGGAAACACAACGCACAAAATGCACTGCATAGTCTCACCCGAGATAACTTTATGGGTGACTGCAATGCCCAAGTGCCTGTAGTCTAGGAATGAGTGGGGATTTGGGAGTGTATTTTATCTTCTTCATGCCTTACTCTGACAATTCATTCAATGTTTCTAGGATTCATTCATCTTTAGGATCATGCATGCATTCTAATACATTTAGTTAATCATTCATTCATAAGGTAACCATTAACAAGATGTAAGCATTCAATAAACATTACATGTAACACATGTTTTACCGTGGTTCACCCCCTCCTATGCTATGTCCACAAAGATTTGGCTTCTCTGGTCTTTTATTTAGTCTATTGCAAAATCTAGCAATGCACGCTTTACATCTTCCATCATGCAATCATGAAGAGGTTCAAGAACCTTTGTTAGGTGGACTAGATCACACCAGGCTCCTCAGCCTATGACCCAACCCTCATAATCTATCTTACTTGAATCTTCTACAACCTTATTACAATCATAATAACCCTCATCAACACACCGAATTGACCTCTTTTTCCCCACCCCCCTTAACCTAGACCCCCTAGGTTCTTATTTATATTATTTTACAGGTTTATAGCCATTACAATCGTTGTCAAAAACCCTAACCCTTTTGTGGTTAGGTTTTCCTGCTTTCTTGCATTGCATGCTTATCCTCTTACATGTTGCTTTTCTTGTGATTTGTTCTTCTCCAAACTTAGGCATGCACTCAAAATAGCCTTCCTTTTCAAAATAGGCCTGAACCCAACATGGCCCCAACACTGACATGTGGCTCATCCCAAGCCACTCAGGTTGTGCACGCTCCCTGAACAACCTCTTCCAAACTGTGGAATTTCCCTTCTAACTCTTCCCCTTTTTCTCTACCTTGCACAGCTTTCTCTGTGAGCTCTTCTACCCTATGTGTTGTGATATGATCCTTCAAGGATTATGCGCTGTCATCATGATCCTGGACCATTCATGTCTTTTCCTTCTCCAGTTTTGTGATTATTTGTGTTGCTTTCTCTTGGAGAGGTTCTAACTAAGCTAGTCTTGTTTTCTTGTTATTCTATGCAGTCTTCAGTTATGCCTGCAAGGTCTTCATCTCCCGTGCACCCTTCACTCGCTTTGTGACACTCACAGACTTTTGCCTCTGCTTCAACTCCTGGATTGAAATGTTGATCACTTCCTCTTTTTGGTCCAGTTGCTAGACCCTATCATCTTCTTCCAGCATTGTCCATAGCTAAGTAGTCTTGTCAAACAATTGTGTGATCCGTCCTTCCTCTTGCTCTGTAGACCCTACCACAGTTTGTGGTCTCACCCCATCAGACTCTCTTCGCTCGCTGTCACCCTCATTTGTTATGTGGGATGCTTCGTCCCTCGCAGGTTGTCGTGGGTTACCTGTGGCGACTGGTTCGTGGCCCTGTGCACTTTCATGTGCGTCAATCTCCATATCGATTGCCATTGGGTATTTTTCTTCTTCCTCTACCAGTTTGACGCTCACTGGTTCGACTTGTGGCGAGGGAATTGCGTCAACATCGATAATTCCCTCTCTGTGTGTAGTTTCTTGCTCTGCCTCTGTGGTTTCTTGTGGTGACTAGAGACTACTACATGTTTTTCGTGTTGTCTGGATTGGTGGGCCAACCTTTGGAGGTGCCATTGTGGGTAATTCTTGCTTTCCGGATTGAACTTCGGTTGTTTTGAATATCTACACTAGCATGTTCACCTCTCGTCTTTAGCTTTGTGAGTTTGCAAATGCACAATAAGTTTTGTTTGGCCCACATTTCCAATTTATAGAGGGCATCATTATTTCCCTGAATCTTCTCGGAGAAGCTTCTTTGGATGTTATTAATGCATTGAAGCTTGTTGAGTAAGCTTCATTCAGTTCCATAAATGCCTAATTCGCACCTTTTTTCCCTAATGGTCGATTTTTGCTTTTCCGACCGTTGGCCTGTTTTCTAGTGTGCTGCACTTTTTCGGTGCATCGTACATTTATGCTATGAATTTTCCTTAGTGTGCAGTGTTTTTCTTTCTATCAACCATATGCTGTACACGATCACTTTTTCTTTTTGTCGCGTTGATTCCACTATCTTTGTGCACGATATTTCCTAGTATTTTTGTATTTTCTTTCTTTTCTACTTTTATATTTCTTTTTTCCTTTTTTCCTCCTTTTTATTTCTTTTTATTATTTTTTTGACCTAATCTTTGCTATAGTACACTATATAAATGTCTTTTTCACTGCGCTATAACTTTTAAGGGTTAGTAGTTCAACTATCCTTGTACTGTTTCAATCGACTATCGTTGATCATTCATTTCAGTTATGTTCCTCCGAAGTCCTTTAACTAGATAGATCTCCCATCTGTGACAATCTTTACTTCATATGACCCTATTCAATGTATTCTAAACTTACCAGGATGTTGAAAACATTTATTGTCATAGATCAAGACTAGGTCTCCCTCCTTAAAACTCTTTTTCTTAATATGTCTTTCATGTCAGGGTTTGTCTCTTGCTTTATGTACTTCTTGGTGAAATCCTGCCAGAATCATGTCCTCTTCCATTTCCATTAGTTGACTTAACTTCTCATGTACATCGCATCTTTTTGTCATGTTGGTAATTGCATCTATGCATAGTCTGGGTGCCGGAAATTCTAATGACACTATTGCTTCATGCCCATACACCAATTTGAATGGTGTATGTCTTGTCAATTTCTTACATGTAGTCTTATATTCCCATAGTACTGCTGGTATTTTCAAGTCTCAATCATCCTTGTTGACATTGCAGATATTTGTCAGAGTATTTTCCAAGATCTTATTGAAAGCTTCTACTATTCCTTACTTATCTTTATAAGGGAGAAACCATCAAATAAGTGAGTTATCCTTACTTATTTGATGGTTACTCCCTTATAAAGATGGAAGAAAGTTAAAATGGATGAAATTTAACAATTGATTTTGCTCCATATTTATTGGAGGGAATGAATCTAGAATCTAATTAAATGGATGGAATCTAGAATCCAGTTAAAGTCTCTCAAACATATTGTAAATGAAGAAAGTTATCATCAATAAAAGTGACTTATCCTTACTTATTTTATGGTTACTCCCTTATAAAGTTGTTTCATATGAATATGAATCTCTATATGATTAAGAATCCCAATTGTGTTGTGGTTATCACCCAAATGACCATACCCTTTCCTTCCTCCAAGTGAAATCCACTCCATCTTAATTAATATGTGATACCTCATTCATCATTCTCTATATATGTTGATCACTTTAAATGTTTTGAAATGATGTATAAAGTGTGGAATTGCTTTGATAGGGTAAACATTTTCTATATTGAGTTCCGTTTTCACAAGACTTGAATCACCTCGCTTTTTCTATGATCATTTCAAAGTCTCTTTCTAATGGTAAAATCAAATGATAAAAATTTAAAGCCAAAAATTCAAACAAATAGTCTCCCAAATGGTTTGGATAAATAGTCTAATTAGATGTCTTAAATAATTACACATGGTTCTCATATTCCTTACTCTATTTGAATTTCCCTTCATGCCTCATTAAATTTCAATATAAGAAAAGGTGGGATTGATGGTTGCCTCATGGATGTATTATTTCTAAATTGAATGGTATCAAGTTTAAAATAAGATATGTTTTAAATAAATATGATTTAATATGTTAATTTTTAAATTTTTGTTTTTTCTTTAATGTTTGTTGAGTATTAGTTCAATTATATTTTTGGATATCTTCCCTTGACCTTGACTAGGACTAGTTGAAAACAATTTTTTTGTCTTAAAAAGTTTATTATTACATTCTATCCAAATGTTCTATGTTCCTATCATTGAAATGAGTATCCACATTTGTTGGTTGGATTTGCCATTCACTTCTTGGGTTGACCCAGGTTAAGATCTCAACAGGTTTCCAACAAAACCCTCTAAAACCATCGACCCTCTTGGTAAACTAGAAGGCAACATAACGCACATAATGCACTGCACAGTCTCACCCAAGATAACTTTATGGGTGACTGCAATGCTCAAATTCTTGCAGTCTAGGAATGAGTGGAGATCTGGGAGGGTATTTTATCTTCTTCATACCTTACTCTGACTATTCATTCAGTATTTCTAGGATTCATTCATCTTTAGGCTCATGCATGCATTCTAATACATCTAGTTAATAATTCATTCATAAGATAACCATTAACAGGAAGTAAGCATTCAATAAACATCGCATATAACACATGTTTTACTGTGGTTCACCCCCTCCTAGGATACACCCACAAAGATTTGTCTTCTCTGCTCTTTTATTTAGTCTGCTACAAAATCTAGTGCTGCGCGCTTTACATCTTTCATCATGCAATCATGAAGAGGTTCAGGAACCTTTGTTAGGTGAACTAGATCACACCAAGCTCCTCGGCACGTGATCCAACCCTCAGAATATAACTTACTTGACTCTTCTACAACCTTATTACAATCATAATAACCCTCATCAACCCACCAAATCGACCTTTTTTCCCCACCCCCCTTAACCTAGACCTCCTAGGTTCTTATTTATACTATTTTACAGTTTTATAGCCATTATAATCTTTGTCAAAAACCCTAACCCTATCGTGGTTAGGTTTTCCTGCCTTCTCACCTTGCATGCTTCTCCTCTTGCATGTTGCTTTTCCTCTTGCATGTTGCTTTTCCTGCTAGTTGTTCTTCTCCAAAATTAAGCCTGCGCTCAAAATAGTCTTCCTTCTCAATATAGGTTTGCACCCAACAGGCCCCGAAAATTGACCCGTGGCTCGTCCCGAGCCACTTAGGTGGTGCACTCTCTCTAAAAAACATCTACCAAGCTGTGGAATTTTCCTTCTAACTCTTCCCCTTTTTCTCTGCCTTGCGCAACTTTCTCTGTGAGCTCTTCTACCCTCTACGTTTTGATATGCTCCTTGAGATATTCTGCGCTCTTAGCATGATCCTGAGCCATTCATGTATTTTCCTTCTCCAATTTTTCAATTATTTGGGTTGCTTTCTCTTGGAGAGGTTCTAACTGGGCTAGTCTTGTCTGCATGTTATTCTACGCAGTCTTCAGTTATGCCTGCAAGGTATTCATCTCCTGTGCGCCCTTCACTCACTTTGTGATACTCATAGAATTTTTCCTCTGCTTCATCTCCTGGATTGCAATGTTGATCACTTCCTCTTGTTGGTCCAATTGTTGGACCCCATCATCTTCTTCCAACATTGTCCATAGCTTCGAAGTCCTGTCAAACAATTGTGTGACCTTTTCCGCTTCTTTTTGCATCATTTCCACTTGCAGGGATGCCTGTTGTTCCCTTTCATCCACAAATTCAAGAGGAGTAGTTGGAGTTAATTTTTATTTAAGCTCCTCGTTCTCTTTCTTATAGTCCTCGAGCGTCTGCACAATGATTTGGATATGTTCTTCTTCATTGATCATGGTTTCCTGCACACTGTTTAGAATCCTTGTAAATACTTCCTTCAGCTTTTGCTCTAAATTATATGCGTGTTGTTTCTCTTATTTTGTCTCGAGATTTACGTGCTCAACCAGTAGTTCTAGGGCATTCTTGCCATTTTTCATTACCTGCAATTCTGGCATGTCTGTCCTTTCTCGTGATTGCACTTCCTGCGCGACACTGACTTGCAGTTTGTACAATGCCTTTGTTGGTATTTTCACCAATACCAATTGTACCTGTGCTAGATCTTTGAGTTGTGTCTAGGCTATGGTCGCGTCCATCTGCAACATCTCTAATGTTATTTTGAAGCTTGGACTTACTTGTTTTATGGTGTGGATAGTGTCTTTGTTGTTCGATGTGGTCCTTTCCTCTACTTCTATCACTAGGGGGATTGGTTATGTTCCCCTTTCGTGCCTTTTCACTGCTTGTATCTTCTCTAAGACCTATCTAATATTGACCAACTCATTATGTATACTTCCTCTTTGGTTTTTTGCCTCTTTAAACTCCTCCATTGCGCAATCTTGTACTCTCTCTACGACAAGATCGACATCATCCTCGGTGATTGTATACTCTAGTATTTGCTTATGGGCCTTGACATTCTTGCGCAACTCCCCTATATGTATAATTGGCCACTTGGGTGGTCCTGTTTCTTGTGGAGTAGCTACTGAAGGAGTTTCTTGTGTCGTTGTGTCCCCCCTTCCTTGTTCTTCCTGTGTCGGGGTAGTGTACTTCTTTCATGACTACGCATCCTTATTTGGAGCACTGCCCTTCTTCTGCTGCACTGGATTTTGACTGGGATTCTCCTACTATGATAGGTTCTTGGGCACAATGCTATCTTCTGCAAGTGTCTTGGATGACCCTGCCTCCACTTCCTTTCCCTTTGGCATGTCCTTGGTGATGACTGGGATCTTCCAGTCATCCTTCCAGTCTCGCATTGCCATTTCAACTTCCTCTGCATTGATGCAAAAATGAAGTTGCAAACATTCTTTCATTGGATCCCTGGGCACTTGGATCCACATGTTATGTCGAGTATCCCTAAAGTTGGCTATCCCTTGATATTGTGTGACCACTTCCATAGTTATCCTCTAGGTGTTGGCTATGTTGTCCTGGATGCCACTGAGATACCGAGAAAAGTTGATGGTATTGCCACTTCTTCGTTTGGGGTCTAAAGTGATTCTCATTGAAATGTATCGCGTTGCACAACAACTTCCCACTCTATAGGAAAAATAGGAGTAGGGAGGCTCCTTCCACCCAATTAGCGCTATCAAAATCAACAACTAGGAGTAGTGGAACTCTATTCCCAAGTCTTGTGCGTCCTTGCAATCGTCGAGGAACATGTTCAGTAGATACCAGGCCCAGCTGAGCATGGTGTTGTTTGCGCATTGAGTTGTAGTTGTGACAACCCATGCAGGGACCTCTTCCTTAAGGCATTTGCATAGAGATTTGCACGCTATTAGTTTCGTGGCCATCCTAGTGGTCGTGTCACTGATTCTCTTGATGATAATTCTGCGCAAGCCTCTTTCTGTCCCATATATCTTCTTCATCACTTCGAAGAGAACCTTTTCTTCAGTCTTGTTGTCTAGGTACTACGCGAGACTCTCGTCGTTTGATGGTAGGCTTGTAATGAAGGAAATGAGTTCTACATCGATGGATATGGTTTCTTCTAACCATAAGAATCCTCCATGGAGGACTTCCATCCACTGCTTGACACAATTATTGACCTCTTTCCCCCTACCAAAGTGGGGAATCACCACCAATTTTAGGATCCATGTGTTTTCCAGGCTTGTCGCTCATTGCTTTGGTTGTAGTATTGGGTCTCCAAATGGCCTAATGCATAGGCTCTCCATGTACACCTGTTGCGCAAATTCTGGGAATTTTTCGGTGTCAAACACATCATGTTCTGCGTATCTCAGCCTTTCCATGCAACCTAGTAGAGTTTTTGTTGCCTGCACCCCCTCTGGAATGTGCGGTAACACAATTGAGACATCGGGTTGTTTGCATGGGGATTGTGCGATGGGTTGGTTTCCCTTTTTTCTTATCGACGTGGTAGAGGTCCTAGCCTATGGCTCTCTCTCTTCCCTGCTTGACTTTGGATTCCTTGTGATGTCTTCAACCTGTCCTTCCTCCTACTCCACAGACCCTACCATAGTTTTTGGTCTTGCCCCGTCAGACTATGTTCGCTCATTGTCACCCCCATTTGTTCTATGGGTTTCTTCGGGCCTCACAGGTTGTTGTGGGTTACCTGTGGCAACTAGTTTGTGGCCCTGTGCATTATCGTGCANCTTCCTCTACTAGTGTGTCGCTCACTGGTTCGACCTACGATGAGGGAATTGCGTTGACATTGACAATTCCCTCTCTTCGTGTAGTTTCCTGCTCTGGCTCTGTGTTTCTTGCGGTGACCGGAGACTGCTGCATGTTTTTTGTGTTGCCTGGCTTGGTGTTTCAACCTTTGGAGGTTCCATTTTGGGTAATTATCTCTTTCTAGATTGAACTTCGGCTGTTTCGAATATCTGTACTTGCCTATTCACCTCTCGTCTTTAGCTTTGCGAGTTTGCAAATGCACAATAAGTTTTGTTTGGCCCAGGTTTCCAATTTATAGAGGGCGTCATTGATGCCCTGAATCTTCTTGGAGAATATTCTTTAGATGTTATTAATGCATTGAAGCTTGTCGAGTAAGCTTCATTCAGTTTCATAAATGCTCAATTAACACCTTTTTTCCCTAACAAACGGTTTTTTCTTTTTCCACCGTTGGTTCGTTTTCCTGTGCGCTGCACTTTTTCGGTGCATCATACATTTCTACTATGACTTTTCCTTAGTGCGCGTCTTTTTTCTTTTTGTCAACCATATGTTGCGCATGGTCACTTTTTATTTTTGTTGCACTGATTCCACTATCTCTACGCACGGTATTTCCCAGTATTTTTGTATTTTATTTATTTTCTAATTTTATATTTCTTTTTTCCTCTTTTTCTCCTTTTTATTTCTTTTTATCATTTTTATGACCTAATATTTGCTATAGTACACTATATACATGCCTTTTTCATTGCATTGTAACTTTTAAGGGTTAGTAGGTTGAATGTCTCTGTATTGTTTCAGTCGAATACTGTTGATCATTCATTTCAGTTGTGTTCCTCCCAAGTCCTTTAGCTATACAAATCCCCCATCTATGACAGTGTTTACTTCATATGGCCCTAGCCAATGCATTCTATACTTACCAGGATGTTGAAAAAATTTACTGTCATAGAGCAAGACTAGGTCTCCCTGCTTAAAACTCTTCTTCTTAATATGTCTTTCATGCCAGGATTTGTCTCTTGTTTTCTGTACTTCCTGGTGAAATCCTGCCAGAATCCTTCCCTCTTCCATTTCCATTAGTTGACTTAACCTCTCATGTACATCACCTCTTTCGATCATGTTTGTAATTGTTGCTATGTGTTAATATTATGGTAGGTGCGGGAGGTATTTACCCCCACGTGTGAACCTGACAAGAATAGAAGACTCTGGGAAGCAAGAGAAACCCTAATGAATTGGCTAATAACCCTAGAAGCCTTGTCGACACAAGAAGATAATTTATATTAGGCTATTAGCCTCCAAGAGAAGAAGTCGACCATAAATTATAATACTATACTGAACAGACACTTGTCTAGAAGGAGAAGTCGACCCCAACAAAACTAGCAGAACCATTATAAATACAGGGCGCTAGTTCTCATTTGCAACATCTCAGAATTGCAGTTCTGTAGTTTGGTGCGCACTGCAGTTGCAGTTTGGTGTGTAGGTTTGGAGGAAGAGTTGGTGCAGCTGCAACAGCATCAAGTTCTCAGTTTTGGCTTGAATATCTCTTGGCTAGGGTTTGGGACTATCTGATCAGCTTTTGTTATGCACTATCCCTGGGGATTGATGCACTACTCTTTGTTTGGCTATCTAGCCCAGGGTTTGCTTCCGGAGGAATTCTCAGTCAAGGTTAAGGTGCTCGGAGGGAGGCTTCATCCTGTGGTTGGGTGACGAGGGTATCGTCAATGGTAAAACGAGGACAGCATCTTCTATATTCTAATAGGTTATGGGCCCACACCCCTTCAGTCAGTCTAAAACGCTGGAAGGAAACATAGCCGCTAGATATTGAGCTCATTGAGGTACTACCACTAGGGTTACTAGCAGGAGCAGTTTCCAAAAGAACTGCAGCTAGGGTTACCAGCAGAAGCAGTTGCAGAAACCCTAAACCTCTTGTCGAGGCACCTTAAGTGATGAAATTGATCTAATCTCCGGATAGATCAGTGCGCCCCAGCCCAGCACATCTCCTGGTACTCTCAGAAGGCCAAGACGTAAAGTTTGGATTTCTAGTCAAATCTAGGGTTTGACCAAGTCAAGCAAGCCATGACGAACTCTATGAAGTCTGAGAACAAGATAGATGGAGCCTCTAACTTCAGAGCATGGAAGACAAGGATTGACCTCATCCTTGCTAAGAATAAAGTGTTGAATATTGTGAAAGGAAAGATCATGAAGCCAGAGTTTAAAGAAGCAGAAGAGAAGGAACCGCAGAACGTTGTAGCTATGGAGAAGTTCAAAGACATTGACATCAATGCCATGAGTATCATAGTGGATTCTATAAAAGACCACCTGATACCCTACATCTCCCATATTGACTCATCGAAGAAGATGTATGATGCCCTAACAAATCTCTTCTCGGTCAGAAACATTGGACAAGTTATGAGTCTGAAGAATGAGTTCCGTGACATGAAGATGAATGATGACGAAAACATAACATCATACTTTGTAAGGATCTCCCAGCTAAGAGATCAACTACAAGCTATTGAAGAGATCACTTCAGAAAAGGAAATGGTGAACATAGTACTCA
>JASDQU010099978.1:583258-596953 GCA_032191745.1 Picea mariana | reverse complement strand
TTGTCGGCTCAAGAAGATAATTTATATTAGGCTATTAGCCTCCAAGAGAAGAAGTCAGCCAGAAATTATAATAATATACTGAACAAACACCTATCCAGAAGGAGAAGTCGGCCCCAACAAAACTGGCAGAACCACTATAAATACAGGGCGCCAGTTCTCATTTGCAGCATCTTAGAATTGCAGTTCTGCAGTTTGGTGCACAGGTTTGGAGGAAGAGTTGGTGCAGCTGCAGCAACAACAAGTTCTCAGTTTTGGCTTGAATATCTCTTGGCTAGGGTTTGGGACTATCTGATCAGCTTTTGTAATGTGCTATCCTTGGGGATTGATGCGCTACTCTATGTTTGGCTATCTAGCCTAGGGTTTTCTTCCGAACGAATTCTCAGTCAAGGTTAAGGTGCTGGGAGAGAGGCTTCGTCCTTTGGTTAGGTGACTAGGGTATCGTCAATGGTAAAATGAGCACACCATATTCTTTATTCTAACACTATGCATAGACTGGGTGTCGAAAATTCTAATGGGATTATTGCTTCCTTCCCATACACCAATTTTAATGGTGTCTGTCCTGTCAAATTCTTACATGTGGTATTATATTCCCATAGTATTTCTTGTATTTTCAAGTCTCAATCATCCCTGTTGACATTGCATATATTTGTCAGAGCATTTTCCAAGATTTTATTGAAAGATTCTATTGTTCCATTTGCCTGAGGATGGTATGGTGTACTCTTTTGGTGACAGAATTCAAACTCCTCAGTCATAGCCCTGATGGTATCATTGATAAAATGAGTGTCTTGTTCACTCATTAAAATCCTTGGACATCCAAACCTGGTGATCACTTGCTCAAACAAGAAGTGTGGTGTTGTCTCCGTGCTACAGTCTTTGACTGGTGTTGCTTCTTCCCATCTTGTTAAGTATTCCATCGCGGTAATGATATATCTAGCTTCTAATATTTTTGTTGGTGGATTGATTGGTCCAATAAAGTAAATTTCCCATTTTTCAAATACCTGCAAAGTTACTTGTGGTCTTAGAGGAATCTCATCCCTTCTGTTGGTTTTGTCAACCCTTTGACAAACATCACATTTCTGGAAATATTCCTTGGCATCTTTATGGACTGTTGGCCACCATAATCTTATGCACAATACCTTCTCTGAGATAGCTTTTCCTGCATAGTGTCCTCTAGCTATACCTTCATGAGCTTCTGCCAAAATTATGGGCCTTTCATGTTCTAATACACACCTTCTCAAAATGCTATATGTGCCCATCTTGTATAAATGTCCCGCAATAAGTTGATAGTATGCATATATGACTACCATATTTTTCTTGTGTGCAATGCTAAACTCTTATGGTGCAATCCTTGTACTTAAGTATTCAATAATATCAACAAAGTATTCATCAGCTACCTGTACTGAAAATAATTGTGGATCAGGGAAGTTGTCTTCCAAGTTAGTATGTTCTTCTCCATTAGTTACCCTTGACAGGTGATCAGGTCCTGCATTCAACTTCCCTGGTTTGACTATCACTTCGAAATCAAATTCTTGGAATAACAATAGCCATCTCCAGATCCTCCCCCCCAACACTAGCTTGTTGACTAGAAATTTGAGGGCAGAATGGTCTGTGAACATTTAAAGTGTTTACCAAGTAAGTAGTTCCTGAACTTATGAAGGGCATATACCATGGCTAGGCCTTCTCTTTCTATGGTGTTGTAATTCTTCTATGATTCTAACAATTTTATGCTTGCAAAGGCTATAGGGTGGTCTAAATCCCCTGCTCTTGGTTGCACCAACATTTCTCCAAGTGCTATGGTTGATGCATCTACATGCACATGAAATGTCCTTTCTCAATCTGGGAATACTAGGATAGTTGTTATGACCATATTTTCTTTTAAGGTGTCCAATCCTTGTTGACAGTCCTCATTCCACTAAAATCTGGTGTCCTTCTCTAACAATTTTTCCATAGGTGCAGTAATATACGCATACCCCTTTATAAAATTTCTATAATAGCATGTATGTCCCAGTGTTTCTCTTAACCGGAGCACTGATTTTGGTGGTGGTAAATTTACAATGATTGCAATCTTAGCAGGATCTACTAGTAAGCCTTGTTTGCACACTATATTTCCCAACAATATTCCAAAGGGTGTCCCAAAAATGCATTTCTTAATGTTCAATGAGATCCGACATTGCCTACATATTTCCAACATGAGTCCTAACACTTCTACATGGTATTTTAACAGACTATATACAATCCAATCATCCATATATACTTCTAGAAATTGATGTATGAATTCCTTAAAAGCAACTATGAATACTCTTGAAAATATGACTAGTGCATTCTTCAACCCAAATGGCATGACTGTATATTGGTAGGATCCCCATTTTGTAGTAAAAGTAGTCTTATACCTGTCCTTTGGAGCTATTTTAATTTGATGGTAACTTGAGAATGCATCTATGAATGAATATGCTTCCTAGCCTCACACATTCTCTAAGACCTCATCTGTAAAAGGGGTAGGGAAAGGGTCATGTAAGAAATCATCATTCAATTTCCTCAGATATACACAAATCCTAATCCCCCCTTTTTTCTTTTCTTGGACTACCATAGGACTTATCCATTCAGATTCCTCTATTGGTTCTATGATACGAGCTTCTAACATTCTGTCAATCTCTTCTTTCACTTCCTGCTTATGTACTGGATTCAATCTGTAGGGTCTCTTCTTGACAGGTCTTACCTCAGGTTTGAGAGGTGTCTTCATCTCTCCTAGCTCCCCGACTATTCCTTTCATCTCTGTAAAGGTTGTTGGGAACAGGTCATTGTATTCGTGTAGTAACTTTGTTATTCTTTCTATTGTTTTTTCATCCCAATAGTCTCCAATACTTGCCATTTTAGGATTTTCAAGTGTCCCAATGTTGACTTTCTTAACTTGGATTGGTGCAGAAAATACTTTTGACTCCAGAGATGGACCTTCCACCTCTATTTCTCCCTCAATCTCTGTAATCTGAATGTTAACTGGATCATCTTCATCTGGTGCTTCCTCTTCAGCATGATAGCATGAAAGTAGTTCTTTAACTATCTGTCTATTTTTTTGTTGATCTTCTATCATGATTTCAACCTCTGTTTCATCAATAAATATCATCCCCTGTATCAACTTCAACGCTAAATCAATGTTTGGGTTCTCATGTCCAAATGAGAAGGTTACTACAAAGTTCTATTGTAATGTTGTTCATTATATAGTGCCTCTACGCATCTCCTGGTCTATATACGAGTTCCCTGGAATTCCTTCCAATGTATGGATAAAGTGATGAGGCCATTCCTTTGGTGGTGTCATCCTCCATTTTGTCTTGCGCTTCTCCAAGTGTTTTGTTGGTGTTCCATGTCCATCTTACCTCTGCATTTTATTACTACCTTATTGCACACCAAATCTAATGTGTTCTAATCGTTTACATTGGTACCAATCCATAATTGTTTCTTTGTGTGCACCCCACCATTTTGCAGGTGTGGATTTGAGTGAAATATCTAGGGCTAAGAGCCTCTGATTTTCTAACACTCCTTCTTCATATTTGATTAGAAATTCCTCTAAGTCATTTACCCCATGAAAACTAGGGGGTTCTCTTATCTCTGTACCAACCCATCTTACTATGTGGTCTATTCTTGTGCACCTTCTTGTGGGAAACTTCATGTAATCATTGTTGCCAATTCTCCAAACATGTATCTGAGTCGAAACCACATGATGTAATGCTTCTCCAGCTGAGTACCCCATCTGCAGTTGGGTTAACATAATCTTCTTCTCGCACAGTGGTTCTGTACAACTGGTTTATTTCTTCCAGATCCAAACAAGTGGGTTCTACAAACCTTTCTCCTTCTGAAGGATATAATGGTGCAATAAATCTATATTCACCTGATTCAAACGTGATTTTCCTTGTCTTCAGGTTGATTATGGCATGTTTATCAAATGCCCAATCCAATCCAAGCAATTTTGGGTAAGGTGTTGTACCATATACTATCTCTATTACTTCAAAATCTGCCATGATGCACACTCCATCTAAATCTATTTCCACACCTTTAAGTCTTCCAATTGGTAACACTCTCTATTGATTTGGTAATTTCAATTGGACATGTGAATAGCCTAGCGTGGGTTATCCCATACACCTCCATGTCTTATCAGGTAAGACATTTACTTCAGATCCTAAGTCCAGTATAATATCACCCATATTGAAGTCCAAAATGTTAGCATTTAGTCTGAATTACGTGCTTGTACTTGTTCTTGTATGGAGATGATTGACTGTTTTCTGCTCTAATTTCCCTTCTACCTATGTGTTACATATTTCTAGCATATTTTGTAAGATCTTAACAGATGATGGATCCTTCAATAACTTAACACGGGATTGCATAATTTTTTTTATGTTACTTACTTGCTCTAAAGGTTGTGATTCATTGGTATGGTCCACTGAGGAGGGAATTTCGTACATTGGTAAGTTCTGAGTGTGTTATGTGGCTGATATAGACACAACATTTTGCTTGAGAAAATATTGTCTGGCATCCTTGAATATTTATTTTTATTTCCGTGCATCAAATTGCTTCTATGGCTCAGTATTCTTCTTAACCCATTGGTGTTGCACTAGATCTTGTTTTACTACGTCAATTACTGTCTTGGCTCCTCCTTGAGTGACTATATTAATGTTTCTCCCATCATCCATGGCTTCTGCAGAGATCCACTGGACATTCTAGTTGTTATGGTTCCTTTTCTCTTGGGTCTTTCCTAAGAGTGTTGGACAGTCTTATGTGTCATGGTATGTTGCGCAACAGTACATACATGTTGCTAGTGGAAGTGGACATTCCCTTGCACAATTTCCTAACTGTTGGCAGTTGTGGCACACTACTGGACCTTTTCCTTGTCCAAATCCTCATCTACCTCTTCCTCCACCTATGTAGCCACCTCGATCTCCTTGCGGTGCATTGTACTGAGGTACCTGATTATACTGCGCGAGGTTATACTGTGGTTGCACATTATTGTATTGTGATTGCGCAATACTATACTGTTGTTGCGCATTGTTGTATGGAGGTAGTACCTGGTTGAACTGAGGTGATACTTTTCCTGTCATCATTTCTGCTTGCACCCTATAAGTATTTGAAGTTATTTCTCTCATCAGCTCTATCATCCTACAATCTTTATCATCATGACCCACTGACTTGAAAAAATTGCAATATGAACTTTTGGGTATTGTCTTATACTTTTTCATCATTAGAAAATGATATGGATCATTCCCATGCATTTTAAAAATCTCGCACTATGGTCCTCCTATTGGAAAATGGTTTGGTACTCCTATTGCCATGTACTGCGTGAAAGTTGGACATTCATTCTTATGGTGTCCTTATGTCCTGCATGTGGCCCACCAAACAACTTATCTTTTCTCTTTTCCCTTTTTATGGTTAAGTTGAAATGTTAGGTTCTTTAGATCCTCCTTCAACTCCTCTATTGTTGGATCTATCTTCTAATACTGGTTCTCTTCCAGTTGTAAGGCTACCTGTAGAGCCTCTACCTAAGTTTGGAACTTCTATTGTCTTAATGGGTATTTCAAATGTGGTAACAACGAGTTCACAAATAAGTGCCTATGTTGCATGTCAGTAATTGCATACTTTAACTTACCTTTCAAACATTTAAACCTCTGATCAATCTCCCAAACAAACTCACCTGGTTTTTTCCTAATTTCAATCATTTCATTCATGTACTGATCTTCTGAGCTGGGCTTCTGAAATTTGTTTATCAATAGTGTTTTCACGTCTGTAATAGTCCTTGTTACTCCTGGTGGACTGTTTACATCTAGGATCATGTACCAGTCCAGTGTGCAGTCTCTTAATGTGATAGCTAACTGCGCAAGTTTTGTATCCTCATTTGTGATCTACTTTGCCTATCATATCTTCTCACAGATAAATAAGTGCTTTTCAGGGTCCTCGGATGCCTCTCCTTGAAATTCTGGTAATCTAATCGTGGGATCATGTCCTGCCATTTTGAACCGTGTTGAACTACTACCTCCACGCGATGTAGATGTTTTAATGTTACTTCCTAAACTGGCTCCCCCATTTGATACTCCTTGACTGGATCCTTGTCTTTTTTCTCTTCTTCCACTAAAATTTGGTTGTCTAAACGTTGGTGTTATTTTTGGTGTACTAGTCACACATTGGGTTGTAGGTTCCACATTGATGGTGATCTGGATTGGATTTCTGCCTTCTATCCCTGACCTTAGACCTCATATTTTCCTTTCATAAGTTGCATGCAGGATTTCCTCAATCTGCTCCACAACCTAGAGATCCTGTACCTCTTCCAAATCTCTTTCCAAGCCCTTTCTATCAACTATGGCTCTCTTCTTTTTATTCATCTTATATTGGTAGGGTGTTCCACTGTGCGTCTTTCCAGCTGTTGTCATTATCTTCTTTATCTGGTCTTCTTCCATCATGATTGGGTCCATGTCCTCCTTCTTCTTTCCCTTATCCATCTCTTCCTCCATTTTTCCACCTCATGTCAATGCTTCCCCCCTTCCCCATGCATGAAGGGAAGTTTAGTTGTTTGATTCCATGGTCATCACATCGTTGTTATACAATAAAATCTTGATTGAAGTATACAACGATATGATATACCTACCTATGGGTCCTTTTAGAAAATACTGCGCTGCTGCATTGTAAGACTTCGCGATATCTACTGCAAATTCAGTGATAAACCATGCAACAACAATGTCTAATCAAAAATCTACTACGCGTGTAAATTTGTTATTAACTTGTTGTAACTACACGATCTCCACATGATTCCACTCCAATTGTCTAATTTGAATTGTTGGGTGGTTGTCTTTTAACCTCAATAGCCACTACTACAACAAATGAAGGAAATCATAGAAAAATACCTCATGCAAGTCGCTAAACATGTATTTGTCAAGATATTTGCACGGTGTTAAATTAGGGTTTCTGTTATCCTTCTGCGCAAACTCAATTTCCTTTGTTTTCAACCATCTTTCAATCTCTGCCTGCATTGGATTCGATGGCCTGAACATTCCCTTCTATACTTTTATTCTTTGCACGATTCTTCCACGGATCCTGTCCACTCAATCCTATACAGTTCTAGCCGACAACAGAACCATTTGTTGGTTAGATCTCCCATTCACTTCTTGGGCTGACCCAGGTTCGGATCTCAATAGGTTTCCAACAAAACCCTCTAAAACCATCGGTCATCCTAGTAAACCAGAAAGCAACACAACGCACAGAATGCACTGCACATTCTCACCTGAGATAGCTTTATGGGTGACTGTAATACTCAAGTGCTTGTAATCTAGGAATGAGTGGGGATCTGGGAGTGCATTTTATCTTCTTCATGCCTTACTCTGACTATTCATTCAGTATTTCTAGGATTCATTCATCTTTAGGCTCATGCATGCATTCGAATACATCTATTTAATCATTCATTCATAAGATAACCATTAACAAGAATTAAGCGTTCAATAAACATCACATATAACATAGGTTTTACCATGGTTCACCCCCTCCTAGGATATGTCCACAAAGATTTGGCTTCTCTACTCTTTTATTTAGTCTGCTGCAAAATCTAGCGCTGCGCGCTTTACATATTCCATCATGAAATCATGAAGAGGTTCAAGAATCTCTATTAGGCGGACTAGATCACACTAGGCTCCTCATCTTGTGACCCAACCCTAAGAATCTAGCTTACTTAACTCTTCTACAACTTTATTACAATCATAATAACCCTCATCAATCCACCAAATTGACCTCTTTTTCCCCACCCCCCTTAACATAGACCTCCTAGGTTCTTATTTATACTATTTTATAGGCTTATAGCCATTACAATATTTGTCAAAGACCCTAACCCTATCCTGGTTAGGTTTGCCTTCCTTCTCGCCTTGCATGCTTCTTCTCTTGCATGTTGCTTTTCCTCTTGCATGTTGCTTTTTCTGCCACCTATTCTTCTCCAAAATTAGACTTGCACTCAAAATAGCCTTCCTTCTCAAAATAAGCCAGTGCTCAACAACATTCTTACTACTACTCTAGATTTGAAGTTGTATTTTGACCCATTATTAATAATTTCACTATGTCGCCTTACACTGGGATGTTACATCTCATTCCTATGTGAATAATGCACATAGTGATTCAACAATGGGGCATTCCATGAATAAGTGATTTAATGATTCAACATTGATACTACACACCACACATTAAGAAAGTCCTATAAATCCCCATTTGAAATGTTATCTTATACTAAGTTTATTCTCCATGCCAACTATCATAAAAAGATGGAGAGTTGTGGTCATTAGTTAAAGTTCCAAATTTTATTCAAATTTATGTGTCCATCTCCCATGTGCTAATCCATAAATTATAATTCCACTTGACTTAGAATTCTCTCTATCTATGTTTTTCAATTATGAATATATAAAGTGTTTTTAATAATTATTTATCCTTTTGCTAATTTTATCTTTGGGTGATCTATTTCATATGCATTGTCATTCTTTTGTTTTATAATAATTTAGATGTGCAAGTTTTTTCTAATTATTACTTATCCTTTTGTTAATTTTATCCATAGTTAATGTGTTATGTCCATTACAAATGTTTCAAGATAACATAGATATGCATGTCAAAGCAATGATATTGTGTTGTAAAATGACATATTCTCATGTATCCCAGAATTTGTTCACATATTTATCTCATAAATTATGTTCCATTTTTTTATTTATATGTATATTAAATAGTTATCTAATGAATGAAGTTGATTCCATGAATGCTTCCAATAGGAAGGAATAGGAAAGTTGATTTTCCATCTCAATCTCTCAAAAGTTATTTGCCAGAAAAATATTTACTTATTTTCTTACAAAGTTTATAAGTTTTAAATGGATATCTTATCGAGAAATGAAATAATTTTATATTGAAATAAGTTAATCCTATGAGTCCCTATAGGAAGGTTGTTTTTCCATCTCAGTCTCTCAAAAGTTATTTGCTAAAAATATTGGCTCATTTTCTTACAAACTTCATAAGTTTTACAAAGTTCATAAGTTTTAAAGGGATATCTTACCAAGGAATGAAATACTTTTATATTGGAAGAAGTTGATTTCATGAGTCCCCCATAGGAAGGTTGATTTTCCATCTTACGTCTCCCAAAATCTATTTGGTAAAATAAGATTGGCTCATTCTTTACAAAACTCATAGGTTTTAGGGATATCGTACCAAGAAATCAAATATTAACTCATAGGTTTAAAGGATATCTTACCAAGAAATCAAATATTTTCTTAATGAAAGATAGGGGCATGTAAAACTACATTTAATGCATCTGATTCCTTACCCATGGTGATAGGAAGTGAAAGAATGAAGAACTCACACACTTCTTTAAAAAACTATACATGTCTCTCTTTTAGCATAGGAATGGAGGAATTATGATTGACAAACTACAAAATCTAAAGATTGCAAAGTTTGATGTAGAGAATTCTTTCAGTGATGAGAAATGATTGATCGTGGTAGAAGAGAGTAAACCACACTTATTTTTGTGGGGTTTCTTGGAGCCATTTTCTGTGACAAAAATGGCTAATGTGGACACCCAACCAAGGCACCAAATAGGCTAAGTGACATGTAGGATGTCCTAATTAAGTAGCAGAACAGGCTAATATATAAAGTAAGGAGCAACCACTAGACTATAGTCAGAGAGTCGAACAATCATGCAGAATGCTATGTTAAAGGAAGACCAATAATAGGCTATTCCAAGCTAGAGTGGCTACAACCATTGGTACAACACCTACTGTAAAGGATATAGAGACTGATGCAAAGGTGGTTGGCACTAGTTCGTGTCCCAATTCGAGATCGAAACCAGTAGTACAGTCGACATATGAGCTAGTTCCAGCAACAGATTGAGCTTTAGACCCTAAGAACTTATATGTTGCATTCCACAACTACTTTATCGCTCAGGGTTGCGTTCACTCTCCATAATCGTTCAAGACTACGCTGTATTGTTTTTGACCTTTTGAATTCTTTCAAAATAGGGTTAAGTTTATTCAGTTTCTTAGCTAGTTGATCTAGTAGCTAATTGTTAGAATTAATGATTAATTTAGAGATTGATTTGGAGTTGGTTTTGGTTTGTTGGAGTTGTTGAGATATTTTCTCAACCTCCATAACTAAGTTTAGAATAAGTTGGATCTGACTCCAACTATATATATATGTTGTAATTGAGATTCAATGATATACAAGTTATTATTGTGTGTGAATTATTGTGCAATGGTGCTCTCTGAATTCCTATTATGGTATCATAGCTAGGACAGTCCCGTCTCTCTCACGAGAGGGACTGGAATATGATATAGATTGCAAGCTGATAGATTTGTACATATGTAGCGTAGGAGAGTGGAGAGTGTTCTGAGTTTCAGTTTTTATGTGCGCTATTTTCGTGTGAAGATTTTTAACGTGTTGGAGCCATTTGAAGGAAGAAATCGCGAGGCTGTGTGCAGAGGAGGAGGAATCGATCTGACAATTCAAGTGCATATGATCTATTGAAGCCAACACCGTCTCTTGTTTAAGCTGAAGCCATAGTCCATGTTGGAACGAAATCTTTGAGGATGAGCATATATATTATAACTAATCGATGGAAAGGGAAGAGCTGGCAGTTTGTGGTTCAAATTGCAGAGAGGAAGGAGGGTTGTGTAAAGCCGCTGATGAGACAGATCTGGTTAGCAGAAAACACAAATAAATCGCATGACCGTGCATAGAGGAGGAGGACACGATGCCCAAATTCAGTCCAGTCGGCTCTGCTGTTATGTTTGACATCGTTTCAAAGGAATTTTCCGCAGTGAAGTAGATTTAAGGAAAGCCGCAATCTGGGCAAGGAGAAGAGCTGTTATTTTTTTTATTTTGTTTGTTTGCAGATCCATTGTGGTCTGTGTGAGAGAAGGGTAAACACTGGTGAAATCGCCGATGGGAACACGATTTTTGCCTGATGCTTGTTGCCACCGAGAGGGAGTCAATCCCTGTGCAGAGATCTACTATGTGCGTGAACGTAAACAGAAGAACCACTGTTATTGTTGAAAGAACACTGCAAATTGGTTAAGTGTGTATGGAGTGTGCAGTTTGAATAGTTGTGAGTTGTGTGTTTGTATGTGTGGTGTGTGGTGAGTTTAAAGTTTTTTTATATATTTACGTGTTTATGTAAAAGAAAGTAGGAACTCTTGTATCTTGATATACGCTGGCAGCCCCGGTTTCAAGAACAACTGTTCTTATTGGAACTCACCTTGTATAATTGAATGTTAAGGACATTCTGTATCCAAACTGCTCTTCTAGACATTGAAGGATAGCCGAAAGCAAAAATCCGACAGATGGAGGCATGCTCATAGAATGCATCAATAATTGACATCTTTTATCACGGAAGCCCCGATGAGACGAGTTGTCAAATTGTCCATTGTACAAGTTCATGAATGATGGTCTGAAGCATTTATGCTTTAAATGAGTTGAATGTTAAGCTCGAAGAAGAGGAAGAGAAAGAGCGCAGTCCAGAGGCATCAGAGTGGGTGTAGGAGCCGATGAAGACCAGATCAGACAGAGATCTATGTTGTGATTTGAGAATTGTAATATGTGGTTTATTTGTAATGTAATCATTAAGGGAGGGTGTTAGAATTAATGATTAATTTAGAGATTGATTTGGAGTTGGTTTTGGTTTGTTGGAGTTGTTTAGATATTCTCTCAACCTCCATAACTAAGTTTAGAATAAGTTGGATCTGACTCCAACTATATATATATGTTGTAATTGAGATTCAATGATATACAAGTTATTATTGTGTGTGAATTATTGTGCAATGGTGCTCTCTGAATTCCTATTACTAATAAGGTAGCAAAAGCACCAACAATTGACTAATATTGAGTGAAATACCTAGGAGTAGCAGATTCTCCAGTCCTAGAAGCAAAGATAGTATCTGAACAAGTAGCAGGAGGAGGGAAGGTAGCATCTAAGCCAGAAGCAGAGAGGCAAGCGTAAAATACAAAGGCAGGGGCCAGGAAGAAAGCAGGGGTTCCCTCGCAAGGGGTAGAGGCAGTTTCTCTACTGGCCATAGTTTCAGATGTATAGGAAGAAGCCAAGCATGCACGTCGCAAAAGAAAGATACATCATGCATCACTTCCTGCTATTCATACCCCTACTGCAAGGAAGCATCTGAGCCAGATTGAGAGGCACTACCAGTTTCAGTCCCTACATCCAAGCTTGCATTCCTTCCATTTAAAGAACCATCACCCGCAGAAGGAGGGGTATCGATCCCATCAACATAAGCAAGGGAAACATCCGAGCAAGTTGTATAAAAGGAAGCACAGACAATTTCAGTTCAAGCGAAATCATAGTCATTTCGCATTTCAACCCTTGCAGATCCAATTGCAGATCGTCCAATTACAGATCCTCTGATCGTAGATCAAGATGCAAAGCTATCAGTTGCACTTTGAGATCGAGTTCAATAGCCTACAACGAACAACCTAGTTTAAGGTCGAGATGGAAACCCATGAGCAGGGAAAAATAGCTAGTTTAAGGAGAGTGAAGACATAGTCAAAAGTAGCATAAAGCGAGAGAGGTATAGACGCCCTAGCCCAGGCATAGAGGATCAGAGAATGTGCGGAACCAATTCTTTCAATAGGTGAGTTGAAAACAACGATCAGAGTCACCAATGGTCCGAAAAATGGAGTTGACGGAAGAACCAATGGTCCGGAAAATGGAGCTGACCGAAGAACCAATCAACCGGGGTAGTTTTCTTTCTATATTGAGAAACATTCTCATTTGCTACAGAATCTCTATTGCTAAACCTACTTGCTTGACGATGTCTTCGCCCGAACTCCTGGACTACGTATCCGGGGGGAGGGGGGCGGCGGTGGCTCTTTTACTGAGCAATTCTCACAATGGCGGGAAGTTGCTTGTACTCCCAGGCAAAATTTCCACTGCAAAATTTCCGCGCGATCTCTTGGCACACCACATCTAATCTCAAATTTGCATCCGGTCTCCTTGCACAATTTCCACGCGATCTCTTGCTGCTGCAAACCTTTCTTTCTTAACCGCACCACGCCAAACCTTTCTTGCTTAATTCGACGTTTTCTCCTTGCAATGCGATCCCTTCTTAGCGATTCGTCCACGCAAACTCTCGATCCTTTGTTGACTTCGACTTGATCCCTTCGACTATGGACCCTTCAGCAATTCTGCAGATCCTTTCTTGCTTCGATCCTTGGTTTTATCGCTCCACACCAGCGCATGATCTCTCGCTCCTTTCTTCTGCCGATTCTTTCTTGCTTTATCTCCACACCAGCGCGTATTGCTCCACGCATCTTGCTGACCGTATGGCAGCGATCCTACGCTATTCTACTTGCTGACAGTGCGACCCTTTTTTGCAGCGACCCTTTCTCGCTTCTGGCGACCCTTTTTTATCGCTGACAATTCCTTGACTTTATTGCTGCTTGACTTTATTGCTCCACGCAATTCCTCCTTGCTGAGCGCTATTCTTTCTTGCTTAATCTCCCGGCGACCCGATTCTTCGACGTTTTTTTTTCTGGCGTTTGGCTCTCTTCTTTGCAGTACATTCCTCTACAGCTCTTACCCTTTCTTCACGTCTTGCATTGAATTCAGCCCATTCTTTCCTCTTTTAATATTCTACATCCGTCTGAGCAAGCCTATCCTGCTCCTTTCTCCTTCTGTGTCATTTGTCTGTACTGATG
>JASDQU010099978.1:557078-578314 GCA_032191745.1 Picea mariana | reverse complement strand
GCTTAGATGCTACCTTCCCTCCTCCTGCTACTTGTTCAGATACTATCTTTGCTTCTAGGACTGGAGAATCTGCTACTCCTAGGTATTTCACTCAATATTAGTCAATTGTTGGTGCTTTTGCTACCTTATTAGCTGCTAGATCAACTAGCTAAGAAACTGAATAAACTTAACCCTACTTTGAAAGAATTCAAAAGGTCAAAAACAATACAGCGTAGTCTTGAACGATTATGGAGAGTGAACGCAACCCTGAGTGATATAGTAGTTGTGGAATGCGACATATAAGTTATTAGGGTCAAAAGCTCAATCTGTTGCTGGAACTCATATGTCGACTGTGCTACTGGTTTCGATCTCGAATTGGGACACGAACTAGTGCCAACCACCTTTGCATCAGTCTCTATATCCTTTACAGTAGGTGTCGTACCAATGGTTGTAGCCACTCTAGCTTGGAATAGCCTATTATTGGTCTTCCTTTAACATAGCATTCTGCATGATTGTTCGACTCTCTGACTATAGTCTAGTGGTTGCTCCTTACTTTATATATTAGCCTGTTCTGCTACTTAATTAGGACATCCTACATGTCACTTAGCCTATTTGGTGCCTTGGTTGGGTGTCCACATTAGCCATTTTTGTCACAGGAAATGGCTCCAAGAAACCCCACAAAAATAAGTGTGGTCTACTCTCTTCTACCACGATCAATCGTTTCTCATCACTGAAAGAATTCTCTACATCAAACTCTGCAATCTTTAGATTTTGTAGTTTGTCAATCATAATTCCTCCATTCCTATGTAAAAAAGAGACATGTATAGTTTTTTTTAAGAAATGTGTGAGTTCTTCATTCTTTCACTTCGTATCACCATGGGTAAGGAATCAGATGCATTGAATGTAGTTTTACATGCCCCTATCTTTCATTAAGAAAATATTTGATTTCTTGGTACGATATCCCTAAAACCTATGAGTTTTGTAAAGAATGAGCCAATCTTATTTTACCAAATAGATTTTGGGAGACGTAAGATGGAAAATCAACCTTCCTATGGGGAACTCATGAAATCAACTTCTTCCAATGTAAAAGTATTTCATTCCTTGGTAAGATATCCCTTTAAAACTTATGAACTTTGTAAGAAAATGAGCCAATATTTTTAGCAAATAATTTCGAGAGACTGAGATGGAAAAACAACCTTCCTATGGGGACTCATAGGATTAACTTATTCCAATATAAAATTATTTCATTTCTTGGTAAGATATCCATTTAAAACTTATGAACTTTGTAAGAAAATAAGCCAATATTTTTCTGGCAAATATGTGAACAAATTCTCGGATACACGAGAATATGTCATTTTATAACACAATATCATTGCTTTGACATGCACATCTATGTCATCCTGAAACATTTGTAATGGACATGACATATTAACTAAGGATAAAATTAACAAAAGGATAAGTAATGATTAGAAAAAACTTGCACATAATTTAAATTATTGTAAAACAAAAGAATGACAGTGCATATGAAATAGATCATCCAAAGATAAAATTAACAAAAGGATAAATAATTATGAAAAACATTTTATATATTCATAATTGAAAAACATAGATAGAGAGAATTCTAAGTCAATTGATGGAGGACTAGCACATGGGAGATGGACACATAAATTTGAATAAAATTTGGAACTTTAACTAATGACCACAACTCTCCATCTTTTTATGATAGTTGGCATGGAGAATAAATTTAGTATAAGATAACATTTCAAATGGGGATTTATAGGACTTTCTTAATGCGTGGTGTGTAGTATCAATGTTGAATCATTAAATCATTTATTCATGGAATGCCCCATTGTTGAATCACTATGTGCATTATTCACATAGGAATGAGATGTAACATCTCAGTGTAAGGCGACATAGTGAAATTATTAATAATGGGTTAAAATACAACTTCAAATCTAGAGTAATAGTAAGAATGTTGTTGGGCGCTGGCCTATTTTGAGAAGGAAGGCTATTTTGAGTGTAGGTCTAATTTTGGAGAAGAACAACTGGCAGGAAAAGCAACATGCAAGAGAAGAAGCATTCAAAGTGAGAAGGAAGGCAAACCTAACCAGGATAGGGTTAGGGTTTTTGACAAATATTGTAATGGCTATAAGCCTGTAAAATAGTATAAATAAGAACCTAGGAGGTCTATGTTAAGGCGGGTGGGGAAAAAGAGGTCAATTCAGTGGATTGATGAGGGTTATTATGATTGTAATAAAGTTGTAGAAGAGTTAAGTAAGCTAGATTCTTAGGGTTGGGTCACAAGATGAGGAGCCTGGTGTGATCTAGTCCGCCTAATAAAGGTTCCTGAACATCTTCATGATTTCATGATGGAATATGTAAAGCACGCAACACTAGATTTTGCAGCAAACTAAATAAAAGAGTAGAGAAGCCAAATCTTTGTGGACACATCCTAGGAGGGGGTGAACCATAGTAAAACCTGTGTTATATGTGATGTTTATTGAATGCTCAATTCTTGTTAATGGTTATCTTATGAATGAATGATTAAATAGATGTATTAGAATGCATGCATGAGCCTAAAGATGAATGAATCCTAGAAATACTAAATGAATAGTCAGAGTAAGGAATGAAGAAGATAAAATGCACTCCTAGATCCCCACTCATTCCTAGACTGCAAGCACTTGAGCATTGCATTCACCCATAAAACTATCTCGGGTGAGACTGTGTAGTGCATTTTGTGCATTGTGTTTCTTTCTGGTTTACCAAGACGACCGATGGTTTTAGAGGGTTTTGTTGGAAACATGTTGAGATCCGAACCTAAGTCAACCCAAGGAGTGAATGGGAGATCTAACCAACAAATGGTTCTGTTGTCGGCTAGAACTGTATAGGATTGAGTGGACAGGATCCGTGGAAGAATCACGCAAAGAATGAAAGTATAGAAGGGAATGTTCAGGCCATTGAATCCAACGAAGGTGGAGATTGAAAGATGGTTGAAAACAAATGAACTTGAGTTTGCGCAGAAGGATAACAGAAACCCTAAGTTAACACCGTGCAAATATCTTGACAAATACATGTTTAGCGACTTGCATGAGGTATTTTTCTGTGATTTCCTACATTTGTTGCAGGAGTGGCTATTGAGGTTAAAAGACAACCACCCAACAAATCAAATCAGACAGCTAGAGTGGAATCCTGTGGAGATCGTGTAGTTACAACAAGTTAATAACAAATTTACACGCGTAGTAGATTTTTGATTAGACATTGTTGTTGCATGGTTTATCACTGAATTTGCAGTAGATACCGCGAAGTCTTACAACGCAGTAGAGAAGGATTTTCTAAAAGGACCCATAGGTAGGTATATCAGATCGTTGTATACTTCAATCAAGATTTTATTGTATAACAATGATGTGATGACCATGGAATCAGACAACTAAACTTCCCTTCGTGCATGGGGAAGGGGGGAAGCATTGACATGAGGTGGAAAAATGGAGGAAGAGATGGATAAGGGAAAGAAGAAGGAGGGAATGGACCCAATCATGATGGAAGAAGACAAGATAAATAAGATAATGGCAACAGCTGGAAAGACGTGTAGTGGAACACCCTACCAATATAAGATGAATAAAAAGAAGAGAGCCATAGTTCATAGAGAGGGCTTGGAAAGCGATTTGGAAGAGGTATAGTATCTCTAGGTTGTGGAGCAGATTGAAGAAATCCTGCATGCAACTTCTGAAAGGAAACCATGAGGTCTAAGGTTAGGGACATGAGGTAGAAATCCAATCCAGATCACCGTCAATGTGGAACCTACAATCCCATGTGTGACTAGTACACCAGAAATAACACCAACGTTTAGACAACCAATTTTTAGTGGAAGAAGAGAAAAAAGACAAGGATCCAGTCAAGGAGTATCAACTGGGGGAGATAGTTTAGGAAGTAACATTCAAATATCTACATTTCGCGAAGGTAGTAGTTCAACACGGTTCAAAATGGCAGGACATGATCCCACGATTAGATTACCATAATTTCGAGGAGAGGCATCAGAGGACCCTGAAAAGCAATTATTTATCTGTGAGAAGATCTTAGAAGCAAAGTAGATCACAGATGAGGATACAAAACTTGCGTAGTTAGCTATCACGTTAAGAGACCGCGCACTGGACTGGTACATGATCCTAGATGTAAATAGTCCGCTAGGAGTAACAAGGACTATTACAGACGTGAAAAAACTATTGATAAACAAATTTCAGAAGCCCAGCTCAGAAAATCAATACATGAATGAAATGATTGAAATCAGGCAAAAACCAGGTGAGTTTGTTTGGGAGATTGAGCATAGGTTTAAACGTTTGAAAGGTAAGTTGAAGTATGCAATTACTGACATGCAACATAGGCACTTATTTGTGAACTCATTGTTACCACATTTGAAACACCCATTAAGACAACAGAAGTTCCAAACTTAGGTAGAGGCTCTACACGTAGCCTTACAACTGGAAGAGAACCAGTATCAGAAGATAGATTCAACAATAGAGGAGTTGAAGGAGGATATAAAGAACCTAACATTTCAACTTAACGAGAAAAAGGGCAAAGAGAAAAGAGAAGTTGTTTGGTGTGCCACATGCAGGACAGAAGGACACCATAAGAACAAATGTCCAACTTCCGCGCAGTACATGACAATAGGAGTAACAAACCATTTTCCAATAGGAGGACCATAGTGCGAGAT
The DNA here is from genome assembly GCA_032191745.1 of Picea mariana. Classification (NCBI taxonomy): domain Eukaryota; kingdom Viridiplantae; phylum Streptophyta; class Pinopsida; order Pinales; family Pinaceae; genus Picea; species Picea mariana. The sequence continues at coordinate 573,627 of JASDQU010099978.1, read as the reverse complement.
TTTTAAAATGCATGGGAATGATCCATATCATTTTCTAATGATGAAAAAGTATAAGACAATACCCAAAAGTTTATACTGCATTTTTTTCAAGTCTGTGGGTCATGATGATAAAGATTGTAGGATGATATAGCTGATGAGAGAAAGAACTTCAAATACTTATAGGGTGCAAGGAGAAATGATGGCAGGAAAAGTTGCACCTTAATTCAACCAGGTACCACCTCCATACAACAATGGGAAACAACAGTATAACATTGTGCAATCGAAATACAATAATGTGCAACCATAGTATAACCTCGTGCAGTATAATCAGGTACCTTAGTACAATGCACCGTGAGGAGATCAAGGTGGCTACATAGGTGGAGGAAGAGGTAGATGAGGATTTGGACAAGGAAAAGGTCCAGTAGTGTGCCACAACTACCAATAGCTAGGAAATAATGCAAGGGAATGTCCACTTCCACTAGCGACATGTATGTACTATCGTGCAACGTACCATGACACATAAGACTGTCCAACACTCTTGGGAAAGACCCAAGAGAAAAGGAACCATAACAACCAGAATGGCTAGTGAATCTCTGCAGAAGCCATGGATGATGGGAGAAACATCAATATAGTCACTCGAGGAGGACCCAAGACAGGAATTGACATAGTAAAACAAGATCTAGTGCAACACCAATGGGTTAAGAAGAATACTGAGCCATAGAAGCAATTTGATGCATGGAAATAAAAGGAAAGATTCAAGGAGGCCAGACAATATTTTCTCAAGAAAAATGTTGTGTCTACATCAGCCACACAACACACTCAGAACTTACCAATGTACGAAATTCCCTCCTCAATGGACCATACCAGTGAAGCACAACCTTCAAAGCAAGTAAGTAACATAAAAAAAATTCTAAAATCTCGTGTTAAGTTATTGAAGGATCCATCATTTGTTAAGATCTTACAAAATATGCTAGAAATATGTAACACATAGGTAGAAGGGAAATTAGAGTAGAAAACAGTCAATCATCTCCATACAAGAAGAAGTACAAGCACGTAATTTAGACTAAATGCTAACATTGGGGACTTCAATATGGGTGATATTATACTGGACTTAGGATTTGAAGTAAATGTCTTACCTATGAAGACATGGAGGTGTATGGGATAACCCACACTAGTTTATTCACATGTCCAATTGAAATTACCAAATCAACAGAGAGTGTTACCAATTGGAAGACTTAAAGGTGTGGCAATAGATTTAGATGGAGTGTGCATCATGGCAGATTTTGAAGTAATAGAGATAGTAGATGGTACAACACCTTACCCAAAATTGCTTGGATTGGATTGGGCATTTGATAAGAATTCCATAATCAACATGAAGACAAGGAAAATGATGTTTGAATCAGGTGAATATAGATTTATTGCACCATTATATCCTTCAGAAGGAGAAAGGTTTGTAGAACCCACTTGTTTGGATCTGGAAGAAATAAACCAGTTGTATAGAACCACCGTGCGAGAAGAAGATTCTGTTAACCCACTGCAGATGGGGTACTCAGCTGGAGAAGCATTACATCATGTGCTTCCGACTCAGATACATGTTTGGAGAATTGGCAACAACGATTACATGAAGTTTCCACAAGAAGGTGCGCAAGAATAGACCACATAGTAAGATGGGTTGGTACAGAGATAAGAGAATCCCCTAGTTTTCATGGGGTAAATGACTTAGAGGAATTTCTAATCAGATATGAAGAAGAAGTGTTAGAAAATCAGAGGTTCTTAGCCCTAGATATTTCACTCAAAGCCACACCTGCAAGATGGTGGGGTGCACACAAAGAAACAATTATGGACTCGTACCAATGTAAATGATTAAAACACATTAGATTTGGTGTGCAATAAGGTAGTAATAAAATGCAGAGGTATGATGGACATGGAACACCAACAAAACACTTGGAGAAGCACAAGAAAAAATGGAGGATGACACCACCAGACGAATGACCTCATCACTTTATCCATACATTGGAAGGAATTCTGGGGAACTCGTATATAGACCAGGAGATGCGCAGAGGCACTATATAATGAACAACATTACAATAGAACTTTGTATTAACCTTCTCATTTGAACATGAGAACCCAAACATTGATTTAGCATTGAAGCTGATACAGGGGATGATATTTATTGATGAAACAGAGGTTGAAATCATAATAGAAGATCAACAAAAAAATAGACAGACAGTTAAAGAAATACTTTCATGCTATCATGTTGAAGAGGAAGCACCAGATGAATATGATTCGCTTAACATTCAGATTATAGATATTGAGGGAGAAAGAGAGGTGGAAGGTCCATCTTTGGAGTCAAAAGTATTTTCTGCACCGATCAAAGTTAAGAACGTCAACATTGGGACACTTGAAAATCCTAAAATGGCAAGTATTGGAGACTATGGGGATGAAAAAACAATAGAAAGAATAATAGAGTTACTACGTGAATACAATGACCTGTTCCCAACAACCTTTACAAAGATGAAAGGAATAGCAGGGGAGCTAGGAGAGATGAAGACACCTCTCAAACCTAGGGTAAGACCTGCCAGGAAGAGACCTTATAGACTGAATCCAATATATAAGCAGAAAGTGAAAGAAGAATTTGACAGAATGTTAGAAGCTCGTATCATAAAACCAATAGAGGAATCTAAATGGATAAGTCCTATGGTAGTCCAAGAAAACAAAAAAAGGGGGGAATTAGGATTTGTGTATATCTGAGGAAATTGAATGATTCTTTCTTACATGACCCTTTCCCTACCCCTTTTACATATGAGGTATTAGAGAATGTGTGAGGCTAGGAAGCATATTCATTCATAGATGGATTCTCAAGTTACCATCAAATCAAAATAGCTCTAAAGGACACGTATAAGACTACTTTTACTACAAAATGGGGATCCTACCAATATACAGTCATGCCATTTGGGTTGAAGAATGCACTAGTCATATTTTCAAGAGTATTCATAGCTGCTTTTAAGGAATTCATACATCAATTTATAGAAGTATATCTGGATGATTGGACTATATATATTCTATTAAAATACCATGTAGAAGTGTTAAGACTCATGTTGTAAATATGCAGGCAATGTCAGATCTCATTGAACATCAAGAAATGCATTTTTGGGACACCCTTTGAAATATTGTTGGGAAATATAGTGTGCAAACAAGGCTTACTAGTAGATCCTGCTAAGATTGCAATCATTGTAAATTTACCACCACCAAAATCAGTGCTCCGGTTAAGAGAAACACTGGGACATAGATGCTATTATACAAAGTTTATAAAGGGGTATGTGTATATTACTGCACCTATGGAAAAAGTGTTAAAGAAGGACACCAGATTTTACTAGAATGAGGACTGTCAACAAGGATTGGACACCTTAAAAGAAAATATGGTCACAACACCTATCCTAGTATTCCCAGATTGGGAAAGGACATTTCATGTGCATGTAGATGCATCGTCCATAGCACTTGGAGAAATTTTGGTGCAACCAAGAGCAAGGGAATTAGACCACCCTATAGCCTTTGTAAGCAGAAAATTGTTAGAATCATAGAAGAATTACAACACCATAGAAAGAGAAGGCCTAGCCATGGTATATGCCCTTCACAAGTTTAGGAACTACTTACTGGGTAAACACTTTAAATGTTCACAAACCATTCTACCCTCAAATATCTAGTCAACAAGCTAGTGTTGGGGGGGAGGATATGGAGATGGCTATTGTTATTCCAAGAATTTGATTTCGAAGTGATAGTCAAACTAGGGAAGTTGAATGCAGGACCTGATCACATGTCAAGGGTAACTAATGGAGAAGAACATACTAACTTGGAAGACAACTTCCTTGATGCACAATTATTTTCAGTACATGTAGCTGATGAATACTTCGTTGATATTATTGAATACTTAAGTACAGGGATTGTGCCATAAGAGTTTAGAATTGCACACAAGAAAAATATGGTAGTCATATATGCATACTATCAACTTATTGCAGGACATTTATACAAGATGGGCGCAAATAGAATTTTGAGAAGGCGTGTATTAGAACATGAAAGACCCATAATTTTGGCAGAAGCTCATGAAAGTATAGTTGGAGGACACTATGCAGGAAATGCTATCTCAAAGAAGGTATTGCGCATAGGATTATGGTGGCCAACAGTCCATAAAGATGCCAAGCAATATTTCCAGAAATGTGATGTTTGTCAAAGGGTTGACAAACCCAACAGAAGGGATGAGATTCCTCTAAGACCACAAGTAACTTTGCAGGTATTTGAAAAATGGGAAATATACTTTACTGGACCAATCAATCCACCAGCAAAAAGATCAGGAGCTAGATATATCATTACCGCGATGGAATACTTAACAATATGGGAAGAAACAACACTAGTCAAAGACTGTGGCGAGGAGACAACGACACACTTCTTGTTTGAGCAAGTGATCACCAGGTTTAAATGTCCGAGGATTTTAATGAGTGAACAAGACACTCATTTTATCAATGATACCATCAGGGCTATGACTGAGAAGTTTGAATTCTATCACCAGAAGAGTACACCATACCATCCTCAGGCAAATGGAACAATGGAAGCTTTCAATAAGATCTTGGAAAATGCTCTGAAAAATATCTGCAATGTCAACAGGGATGGTTAAGACTTGAAAATACAAGAAGTACTATGGGAATATAATACCACATGTAAGAATTTGATACGACAAACACCATTAAAATTGGTGTATGGGAAGGAAGCAATAGTCGCATTAGAATTTTCGACACCCAGTCTGTGCATAGCAACAATTACAAACATGATCGAAAGAGGCGATGTACATGAGAGGTTAAGTCAACTAATGGAAATAGAAGAGGGAAGGATTCTGGCAGGATTTCACCAGGAAGTACAGAAAGAAAGAGACAAATCCTGGCATGAAAGACATATTAAGAAGAAGAGTTTTAAGTAGGGAGACCTAGTCCTGCTCTATGACAGTAAATTTTTTCAACATCCTGGTAAGTTTAGAATGCATTGGCTAGGGCCATATGAAGTAAAGACTATCAAAAATGGGGGATTTGTATAGCTAAAGGACTTGGGAGGAACATAACTTAAATGAATGATCAACAATATTCGACTGAAACAGTACAGAGACATTCGACCTACTAACCCTTAAAAGTTACAATGCAGTGAAAAAGGCATGTATATAGTGTACTATAGCAGAGATTAGGTCAGAAAAATGATAAAAAGAAATAAAAAGGAGAAAAAGAGGAAAAAAGAAATATAAAATTAGAAAATAAATAAAATACAAAAATACTGGGAAATATCGTGCCTATAGATAGTGGAATCAGTGTGACAAAAAGAAAAAGTGACCATGCGCAGCATGTGGTTGACAAAAAGAAAAACACCACACACTAAGGAAAAGTCATAGTAGAAATGTACGATGCACCGAAAAAGTGTAGCGCACAGGAAAACGAGCCAATGGTGGAAAAAGAAAAAATCGTCTGTTAGGGAAAAAAGGTGCGAATTGAGCATTTATGGAACTGAATGAAGCTTGCTCGACAAGCTTCAATGCATTAATAACATCTAAAGAAGATTCTCCGAGAAGATTCAGGGCATTAATGACGCCCTCTATAAATTGGAAACGTGGGCCAAACAAAACTTATTGTGCATTTGCAAACTCGCAAAGCTAAAGACAAGAGGTGAATATGTGAGTATAGATATTTGAAACAACTGAAGTTCAATTTGGAAAGAAATAATTACCCACAATGGCACCTCCAAAGGTTGAAAAACCAAGACAGGCAACACGAAAAACACACAGCAGTCTTTGGTCACCGCAAGAAACCACAGAGGCAGAGAAGGAAACTACACAAAGAGAGGGAATTGTCAATGTCGACGCAATTCCCTCATCGCAGGTCGAACCAGTGAGCGTCACACTGGCAGAGGAAGAATAACAAGCCCCAACGATGACTGAGATGGATATTGACTTGCATGAAAATGCACAGGACCACAAACCAGTTGCCACAGGTAACCCACAACAACCTGTGAGGCCTGAAGCAACCCACAGAAAAAATGGGGGCTACAATGAGTGGACAGAGTCTGATGGGGCAAGACCACAAACTGTGGTAGGGTCTGTGGAGTAGGAGGAAGGACAGGTTGAAGACATCACAGGGCATCCAGAGTCAAGCGGGGAAGAGAGAGAGCCATAGGCTGGGACCTCTACCGCGTCGGTAAGAAGAAAGGGAAAACAACCCATCGCACAGTCCCCATGCAAAGAACCCGATGTCTCAATTGTGTTACTGCACATTCCAGAGGGGGTGCAGGAAATGCAAAATCTACTGGGTTGTGTGGAAAGGCTGAGATACGTAGAACATGATGTGCTTGACACCAAAAAATTCCCAGAATTTGTGCAGCAGGTGTACATGGAGAGCCTATGCATCAGGCTATTTAGAGACCCAATACTACAACCAAAGCAATGAGAGACAAGCCTGGAAAACACATGGATCCTAAAATTGGTGGTGATTCCCCACTTTGGTAGGGGGAAAGTGGTGAATAATTGCGTCAAGCAGTTGATGGAAGTCCTCCACGGAGGATTCTTATGGTTAGAAGAACCCATATCCATCGATGTAGAACTCATTGCCTTCATTACAAGCCTACCATCAAACGATGAGAGTCACGTGCAGTACCTAGACAACAAGACTAAAGAAAAGGTTCTTTGCGAAGTGATGAAGAAGATATACGGGACAGAAAGAGGCTTGCGTGGAATTATCATCAAGAGAACCAGCGACACGACCACTAGGATGGCCACGAAACTAATAGCGTGCAAATCTATACGTAAATGCCTCAAGGAAGAGGTCCTTGCATGGGTTGTCGCAACCACATCTCAATGTGAAAACGACACCATGCTCAACTGGGCCTGGTATCTACTGAACATGTTCCTTGACGATTGCAAGGACGTGCAAGACTTGGGAATAGAGTTCCACTACTCCTAGTTGTTGATTTTGATAGCGTTAATCGGATGGAAGGAGCCTCCCTACTCCTTTTTTTTCTATAGAGTGGGACATTGTCGCGCAATGCGATACATGTCAATGAGAAGCACTTCAGACCCCAAATGAAGAAGTGGCAATGCCATCACCTTTGCTTGGTATCTCAGTGGCATCCAGGACAACGTAGCCAACACCTAGAGGATAACTCTGGAAGTGGTCGCACAATATCAAGGGATAGCCAACTTTAGGGATACTCGGCATAACATGTGGATCCAAGCGCGTAGGGATCTAATGAAAGAATGGTTGCAACTTCGTTTTTGCATCAATGTAGAGGAATTTGAAATGGTAATGCGAGACTGGAAGGATGACTGGAAGATCCCAGTCATCACCAAGGACATGCCAAAGGGAAAGGAAGTGGAGGCAGGTTCATCCAAGACACCTGCAGAAGATAGCATTGTGCCCAAGAACCTATCACAGCAGGGGAATCCCAGTCAAAATCCAATGGAACAGAAGAAGGGCAGTGCTTCAAATAAGGATGCGTAGTCATGAAAGAAGGACACTACCCCGACACAGGAAGAACAAGGAAGGGGGGACACAACGACACAATAAACTCCTTCAGTAGCTACTCCACAAGAAACAGGGCCACCCAAGCGGCCAATTATACATATAGGGGAGTTGCGCAAGAATGTCAAGGCCCATAAGCAATAACTAGAGTATACAATCACCTAGGATGATGTCGATCTTGTCGTAGAGAGAGTACAATATTGCGCAATGGAGGAGTTTGAAGAGGCAACAAACCAAAGAGGAAGTATACAAAATGAGTTGGTCAATATCAGGCAGGTCTTAGAGAAGATACAAGCAATGCAAATGCATGAAAGGGGAATAGAACCAATCCCCCTAGTGATAGAAGCAGAGTAAAGGACCATGTCGAACAACAAAGACATTATCCACACCATAACACAAGTAAGTCCAAGATTCCAAATAACATCAGAGATGTTGCAGATGGACGCGACCATAGCCTAGACACAACTCAAAGATCTAACACAGGTACAGTTGGTATTGGTGAAAATACCAACAAAGGCATTGTACAAACTACAAGTCAGTGTCTTGTAGGAAGTGCAATCATGAGAAAGGATGGACGCGACAGAATTGCAGGTAACGAAAAATGGCAAGAATTCCCTAGAACTACTAGTCGAGCACGTAAAGCTCGAGACAAAAGAAGAGAAACAACGCGCAGATAATTTAGAGAAGAAGCTGAAGGAAATATTTACAAGGATTCCAGACAGCATGCAAGCAACCATGAGCAATGCAGAAGAACATATCCAAATCATCACGCAAACGCTCGAGGAATACAAGAAAGAGATCGAGGAGATTAAAGAAAAATTAACTCCAACTACTCCTCCTTAATTTGTGGATGAAAGGGAACAACATGCATTCCTGCAAGTGAAAATGATGCAAAAAGAAGTGGAAAAGGTCACACAATTGTTTGACAAGACTTCACAACTATGGACAATGCTGGAAGAAGATGATAGGGTCCAGCAACTGGACTAGCAAGAGGAAGTGATCAACACTGCAATCCAGGAGATGAAACAGAGGAAAATTTCTATGAGTATCACAAAGTGAGTGAAGGGCGCACAGGAGATGAAGACCTTGCAGGCATAACTGAAGACTGCGCAGAATAACAAGTAGACAAGACTAGCCCAGTTAGAACCTCTCCAAGAGAAAGCAGTGCAACTAATTGCAAAACTGGAGAAGGAAAATACATGAATGGCTCAGGATCACACTGAGAGCGCAGAATATCTCAAAGAGTATATCACAATGCAGAGGGTAGAAGAGCTCACAGAGAAAGTTGTGCAAGGCAGAGAAAAAGGGGAAGAGTTAGAAGGAAAATTCCACAGCTTGGTAGATTTTGTTTAGAGAGCGTGCACCACCTGAGTGGCTCGGGACGAGCCACGGGTCAATTTCCGGGGACTGTTGAGCACAAACATATATTGAGAAGGAAGACTATTTTGAGCACAGGCTTAATTTTGGAGAAGAACAACTGGCAGGAAAAGCAACATGCAAGAGGAAAAGCAACATGCAAGAGGAGAAGCATGCAAGGTGAGAAGGCAGGAAAACCTAACCACGATAGGGTTAGGGTTTTTGACAAAGATTATAATGGCTATAAACCTATAAAATAGTATAAATAAGAACCTAGGAGGTCTAGGTTAAGGGGGGTGGTGAAAAAGGTCAATTTGGTGGGTTGATGAGGGTTATTATGATTGTAATAAGGTTGTAGAAGAGTCAAGAAAGTTATATTCTGAGGATTGGGTCACACGTTGAGGAGCTTGGTGTGATCTAGTCCACCTAACAAAGGTTCCTAAACCTTTTCATGATTGCATGATGAAAGATGTAAAGCGCGCAGAGAAGCCAAATCTTTGCGGACATATCCTAGGAGGGGGTGAACCACAGTAAAACATGTGTTATATGCGATGTTTATTGAATGTTTACTTCATATTAATGGTTATCTTATGAATGAATTATTAACTAGATGTATTAGAATGCATGCATGAGCCTAAAGATGAATTAATCCTAGAAATACTGAATGAATAGTCAGAGTAAGGCATGAAGAAGATAAAATACACTCCCAGATCTCCACTCATTCCTAGACTGCAAGCATTTGAGCATTGCAGTCACCCATAAAACTATCTTGAGTGACACTGTGCAGTGCATTCTATGTGTTGTGTTGCCTTCTAGTTTACCAGGAGGGTCGATGGTTTTAGAGGGTTTTGTTGGAAACCTGTTGAGATCTTAACCTGGGTCAACCCAAGAAGTGAATGGGAGATCCAACCAACAAATGTGGATACTCATTTCAATGATAGTAACATAGAACATTTGAATAGAATGTAATAATAAGATTTTTAAAACAAAAAAATTGTTTTCGACTAATCAAGGTCAAGGGAAGATATCCAAAAATATAATTGAACCATCTTAACAAACATTAAAGAAAAAACAAAAAATTAAAAATTAACATATTAAATCATATTTATTCAAAACATACCTTATTTTAAACTTGATACCATCCAATTTTGAAATAATACATCCATGAGGAAACCATCAATCCCACCTTTTCTTAAATTGAAATTTAATGAGGTATGAAGAGAAATTCAAGTAGAGTAAGGAATATGAGAACCATGTGTAATTATTTAAGACATCTAATTAGACTATTTATCCAAACCATTTGAGAGAGTATTTGTTTGAATTTTTGGCTTTAAAATTTTATCATTTGATTTTACCATTAGAAAGAGACTTTGAAATGATCATAGAAAAAGCGAGGTGATTCAAGTCCTGTGAAAATGGAAAATGTTTACCCTATCAAAGAAATTCCACACTTTATACATCATTTTAAAACATTTAAAGTGATCAACATATATAGAGAATGATGAATGAGGTATCACATATTAATTAAGATGGAGTGGATTTCACATGGAGGAAGGAAATGGTATGGTCATTTGGGTGATAATCACAACACAATTGGGATTCTTAATCATATAGAGATCCATATTCATATGAAAAAACTTTATAAGGGAGTAATCATAAAATAAGTAAGGATAACTCACTTTTATTGATGATAACTTTCTTCATTTACAATATGTTTGAGAGATTTTAACTGGATTCTAGATTCCATCCATTTAACTAGATTCTAGATTTTTTCCATCCAATAAATATGGAGCAAAATCAACTGTTAACTTTCATCCATTTTAATTTTCTTCCATCTTTATAAGGGAGTAACCATCAAATAATTAAGGATAACTCACTTATTTGATGGTTACTCCCTTATAAAGATAAGTAAGGAACAATAGAAGCTTTCAATAAGATCTTGGAAAATACTCTGACAAATATCTGCAATGTCAACAAGGATGATTGAGACTTGAAAATACCAGCAGTACTATGGGAATATAAGACCACGTGTAAGAAGTTGACAAGACATACACCATTTAAATTGGTGTATGGGCATGAAACAATAGTGTCATTAGAATTTCCGGCACACAGACTGTGCATAGATGCAATTACCAACATGACAGAAAGATGTGTTGTACATGAGAGGTTAAGTCAACTAATGGAAATGGAAGAGGACATGATTCTGGCAGGATTTCACCAAGAAGTACATAAAGCAAGAGACAAACCCTGGCATGAAAGACATATTAAGAAGAAGAGTTTTAAGGAGGGAGACCTAGTCCTGCTCTATGAAAGTAAATGTTTTCAACATCCTGGTAAGTTTAGAATACATTGGATAGGGCCATATGAAGTAAAGAATGTCATAGATGGGGGATCTGTATAGCTAAAAAACTTGGGAGGAACATAACTGAAATGAATGATCAACGGTAGTCAATTAAAACAGTACAGGGACAGTCGAACTACTAACCCTTAAAAGTTATAGCGCAGTGAAAAAAGCATGTATATAGAGTACTATAGCAAAGATTAGGTCAGAAAAATGATAAAAATAAATAAAAAGGAGAAAAAGAGGAAAAAAGAAATATAAAAGTAGAAAAGAAAGAAAATACAAAAATACTGGGAAATATTGTGTGTAGAGATAGTGGAATCAGCGTGACAAAAAGAAAAAGTGATCGTGCGCACCATATGGTTGACAGAAAGAAAAACACCGCACACTAAGAAAAATTCATAGCATAAATGTACGATGCACCGAAAAAGTGCAGTGCACCGGAAAACAAGCCAACGGTCGGAAAAGCAAAAATCGACCATTAGGGAAAAAAGGCGTGAATTGGGCATTTATGGAACTGAATGAATCTTACTCGACAAGATTCAATGCATTAATAACATCCAAAGAAGCTTCTCCGAGAAGATTCAGGGCAATAATGACGCCCTCTATAAATTGGAAACGTGGGCCAAACAAAACTTATTGTGTATTTGCAAACTCGCAAAGGTAAATACAAGAGCTGAACAGGGGAGTGCAGAGATTCAAAACAACCGAAGTTCAATCCGGAAAGAAAGAATTACCCACAAAGGTTGGCGCAGCAAGCCAGACAACACGAAAAACATGCAGTAGTCTCCAGTCATCGCAAGAAACTGCAGAGGCAGAGCAGGAAACTACACACAGAGAGGGAATTTTCGATGTTAACACAATTACCTCGTCATAGGTCGAACCAGTGAGCAACACACTGGTAGAGGAAGAATAAAAATCCCCAATGACAATCGATATGGAGATTGATTCGCATGACAATGCACAGGGCCACGAACCAGTCGCCACAGGTAACCCACAACAACCTACGAGGGCCAAAGCATCCCACATAACAAATGAGGGTGACAGCGAGCGAAGAGAGTCTGACGGGGCAAGACCACAAACTGTGGTAGGGTGTGTGAAGCAGGAGGAAGGACGGGTCACAAAATTGTTTGACAGGACTGCATAGCTATGGACAATGATGGAAGAAGATGATAGGGTCCAACAACTGGACCAAAAAGAGGAAGTGATCAACATTGTAATCCAGGAGCTGAAGCAGAGGAAAAAGTCTATGAGTATCACAAAGCGAGTGAAGGGCATACGGGAGATGAAGACCTTGCAGGCATAATTGAAGACTGCGCAGAATAATAAGCATACAAGACTAGCCCAGTTAGAACCTCTCCAAGAGAAAGCAATGCAAATAATCACGAAACTAGAGAAGGGAAATACACGAATGGTTCAGGATCATGATGAGAGCACATAATCTCTGAAGGATCATATCACAACACAGAGGGTAGAAGAGCTCACAGAGAAAGCTACGCAAGGAAGAGAAAAAGGGGAAGAGTTAGAAGGAAAATTCCACAGCTTGGAAGAGGCTATTCAGGGAGTGTGCACAACCTGAGTGGCTCGGGACGAGCCACATGTCAGTGTTGGGGCCCTGTTGGGTGCAGGCCTATTTTGAAAAGCAAGGCTATTTTGAGTGCATGCCTAATTTTGGATAAGAACAACTCGCAGGAAAAGAAACATGTAAGAGGATAAGCATGAAATGCAAGAAAGAAGAAAAACCTAACCACAAAAGGGTTAGGGTTTTTGACAACGATTGTAATGGCTATAAACCTATAAAATAATATAAATAAGAACCTAGGAGGTCTAGGTTAAGGGGGGTGGGGAAAAAGAGGTCAACTCGGTGTGTTGATGAGGGCTATTATGATTGTAATAATGTTGTAGAAGATTCAAGTAAGCTAGATTATGAGGGTTGGGTCACAGGCTAAGGAGCCTGGTGTGATCTAGTCCACCTAACAAAGGTTCCTGAACCTCTTCATGATTGCATGATGGAAAATGTAAAGCGTGCAACGCCAGATTTTGCAACAGACTAAATAAAAGACCAGAGAAGCCAAATCTTTGTGGACGTAGAATAGGAGGGGGTGAACCACAGTAAAACATGTGTTACATGTGATGTTTATTGAATGCTTACATCATGTTAATGGCTATCTTATGAATGCATGATTAACTAGATGTATTAGAATGCATGCATGAGCCTAAAGATGAATGAATCCTAGAAATACTGAATGAATTGTCAGAGTAAGGCATGAAGAAGATAAAATACATTCCTAGATCCCCACTCATTCCTAGACTGTAAACACTTGGGCATTGCAGTCACCCATAAAGTTATCTCGGGTGAGATTGTGCAGTGCATTTTGTGCATTGTGTTTCCTTCTGGTTTTAGAGGTTTTTGTTGGAAAACTGTTGAGATCTTAACCTAGGTTAGCCCAAGAAGTGAATAGGAGATCCAACCAACAAATGTGGATACTCATTTGAGTGATAGTAACATAGAACATTTGGATAGAGTGTAATAATAATATTTGAGACAAAAAAATTGTTTTCAGCTAATTAATGGAAGATATCAAAAAATATAATTGAATCAATACACAACAAACATTAAAAATAAATAAAAAATAAAAATTAACATATTAAATCATATTGATTCAAAACATACCTTATTTTGAACTTGATACCATCCAATTTAGAAATAATACATTCATGAAGCTTAAATTGAAATTTAATGAGGTATGAAGGGAAATTCAAGGAGAGTAAGGAATATAAGAACAATGTATAATTATTTAGGACATATAATTAGACTATTTATCCAAATTTAATGAGCTTTGAAGGGAAATTCAAGGAGAGTAAGGAATATAAGAACAATGTGTAATTATTTAAAACATCTAATTAGACTATTTATCCAAACCATTTGAAGACTATTTGTTTGAAGTTTTGACTTCAAAATTTTATTGTTTGATTTTACCATGAAAACAAAACTTTGAAGTGATCATAAAAAAGGGGGGTGATTCAAGTCATGTGAAAATGGAACTCATATAGAAAATGTTCACCCTCTCAAAGCAATATCACACTTTAAACATCATTTTCAAACATTTAAACTGATCACCATATATATAGAATGATGAATGAGGTATCACATATTAATTAAGATGGAGTGGATTTCAAATGGAGGAAGGAAAGGGTATGGTCATTTCGGTGATAACCACAACACAATTGGGAATCTTAATCATCTAGAAATCGATATTCATATGAAAAAACTTGATAAGAGAGTAACCATCAAATAAGTAAGGATAATTCATTTTTATTGAAGTTAACAATATGTTTGAGAGACTTTAACTCCATTCTAGATTCCAAGTAAGGATAATTCATTTTTATTGAAGATAACAATATGTTTGAAAGACTTTAACTCCATTCTAGATTCCATCTATTTAACTAGATTCCATCCATTCAACAAATATGGAGCAAAATCAACTATTAACTTTCTTCCATTTTAATCTATGTTTGTTGTATGTTTGTTGGATGGATGAAATCTACAATCCATTTTTCCATTTTAATCTATGCTTATTGGATGCTTATTGGATGGATCAAATCTATAATACAAATAAAAATTATTTTTAAAAATACAATACAAATAAAAATTATTTTTAAAAATAAAAAATAAAAAGGTTAATTTTGATATCTACAAGAAGCAAAAACATAAAAACAAAGCTGTCTTGATCATCATAAAAACACTAGCCGTACTTAAATAATCTAGCCGTACTTAAATAATTTTTTAGTAGCCTAAAAAGCATTGCTCTTAGTGTCTGTAGTCACGATAAAGATAAGATGTTCAAACGCTGAGCAGAAATAGTTGGCCACAGTATATGTACATAAAAACAGCATCTTCCAATTTCATTTCCGTTCTGCATACACATCACTTAAGTAACACGCGAAATAAAAAGGCTATCGCCCTCCAGCTTTAACGACGAAACTTTCTATAACTTAAAGATAATCGATTTCATGTCCATACGACTCACGAGGATTGAATGAAGTCCGAAACGCGTTTCATCATTATGGACGCATTCTGAGACTCCGGATTTCTGAGATGAAAGACGTGCTCCTCGCCTTCCGTTGTAACTAAATCGACATCTTTGCCGACCTTCTTTAGCGATTCGTAATACAAAATACCCCGATCTTTAAGCAGATCCTTACCGGCCACAAATACTAGGGTTCGAGGATACGCCGCAGCGGACAGAGCGAGAGAACGGGGCCCAATTGGGTTACAAAAAGGGTGGTCTTTGTCTGCCCCAGCTGGGAGAGAGATGCTCCAGAGTCCATCCACCACCTTAACAAAACTCTCCACCTCCTTTCCCGGCCCCAATTCGCAGCCAATTCGTTCTTCTCCGCCAAAGAAGGGGTGAACAAGAACGGCCCCTTGTAAACACAGGCTATTCCAACTCCTTCCACTGGCACGGACGCCCACCTGGTGCACGATGTTGGCCCCGGCACTGTCTCCAGCCAAGAACACTTTGCTGAAATCTGCGTGGGAAGCGAGCCACGGATCCACGGACGCCCCCTCCATTGCTATTTCTTGGCGATCGAGCCATTCAAGAACACCGAAACAATCGTCATAAGCCGCAGGGAGGCGATCCTCAGGGGTTCTTCTGTACTCCACCGACAGACATATCACCTTGGCCTCTGTAGCCACTTTATTTAGATAGCTGTGATAAAATGGCGAGGCAGCGGATTCGATGCAGAAACCCCCTCCGTGAACATACAGAAGCACCGGGACCCTTCCTTTTCCTTCCGTGACCTCAAGGCGTGGAAGGTAGAGACGGACGTTAACGCCTTTTTCAGGATCCAACAGCACGTCCTTGGATGCCACTGCTTCCTTCTCCTCGTCGAAATTATCGTCCTGTAAAGAAGGGGGAACGGTTCCGCTGTTAATCAATCGTTCAACCTTTCCGTCTTCATCAATTCTGATCCAACCTGGAGGCTCAAACGCGATGTCTAAAAACGACGATGACTCCATAATTGTGTTGAGAGCAAAGAGTTGAAACCAAAACACACACTCTGAAACACACAAATCCCAGGGGCGGCGCTAGAATGCATTCAATGCTCCGAATACCATACAGTTTCCAATATAAGGCCTGCCAGCTGGCTGATAGTTTTTGTTCCACAACAAAACAAAATGGCCATCTGCCTAGTCGTTCTCAAATGTCAAATCTCATTCTTACAGGGATCCACCTATACCTGCACCAATACTTGCTTGTCACATGATCAGATATCTTACTAAATTGAGAGTTGGGATGTCTGTGGGCTTTAAGAGGGC
>JASDQU010099978.1:536538-548851 GCA_032191745.1 Picea mariana | reverse complement strand
CTTTAACTCGGGACAATGATTCTTGTAGTGACCATATTTTCGACATTTGAAGCATTGTATTTTTGACATATCTTTCTCTTGATTTGGTTTCTTCCTTGAGCCAAACTTCTTTTTATTCCTGAAATTATTGAACCTTGTTGTGAAGGCTTGATCATCGTATTTCTTTTGGGGTTTCTCTTTTGCACTAATCCTTGATTCTTCTTGTGCACAGCAAGTCCAAAGTTCTTCAAATGTGGGATACTCCTTCCTTGTGTTCATGCTTGCGGAAAATGCATCCCATGTCTTGGGAAGACCATTGAGTACTATATTTACCAATTCCTTCTTTGAAATGATTTCTTCAATAGCTTGTAGTTGATCTCTTAACTGAAAGATTCTCACAAGGTATGATGTTATGCTGTCATCATCATTCATTTTCATGTCACAAAGCTCATTCTTCAGACTCATTACTTGTCCAATGTTTCTGACTGAAAAGAGGTTTGTTAGGGCATCATACATATTCTTAGATGAGTCAATATGGGAGATGTAGGGTATCAAGTGGTCTTTTATAGAGTCCACTATGATACTCATGGCATTGATGTCATTGTCTTTGAACTTCTCCATAACTGCAACATTCTGAGGTTCCTTCTCTTTTCCTTCTTCGAACTTTGGTTCCATGATCTTTCCTTTCATGATATCCAACACTTTATTCTTGGCAAGGATGAGGTCAATCCTTTTCTTCCACGCTCTGAAGTTAGAAGCCCCTTCTAACTTGTTTTCTAACTTCATAGAGTAGGTAATAACTGCTTTGACTTAGTCAACCTTTGACTTTGACCAAAAACTTGAACTTGACGTCTTGGCTTGTTGAGAGTAAGAGGAGGTGCGCTAGGCTAGGGCACACTGGGATATCTAGAAATTAGGTCAATCACTTCACTTAAGGTGCCTCAATAAGAGGGTTAGGTTTTCGTTATTGCAACAAAGGAAATTGGATGCAATTGCAACTGTAACTGAGAAAATCCTCCCAATCTATCTTCCAACGGTTAGACTGTCTGAAGATAGGGTGGGCCCATAACCTGTTAGAAAATAATGGATGTGCTCATTTAACCATAGACAATATAAAAATATTGTCACCCAATTATAGGTCGAAGCCACCCCCGAGCACTTTAACCTTGACAAAGAATGATTCCACAAGAAATCCAATAGCCAAACAAGGATAATGTACCAAGAAAGACTTATCAAAAAGTCCAACCATAACCAATAGAAAGTCTGAGCCTAAACCAAGAATACAAATTGTAGTAGCTGCAGTTGCAACTACTACCCAGACTTCCGCACTTGCCCAGTTTCTGCAGTGCGCACTTCTTCTTGGATGAAATTTCAAGCTGTGTGTGTCAAATGAGGTTTGGCTACTTATATTTATACTTTTTTCCTGAACTGTCTAGGCCAACTTCTCATTCTGGAGACTAAATACTTAATATTAAATATTTGCCTGAGTTAACTTGTCTTCTAGGGTTATTTTCAATGCTTTAGGGTTTCTTCTTGCTTCCCAAAATATTCTATTCTCGTTAGGGTTACACGTGGAGGTAAATACCTCCCATAGCTACCATAATATCAATATCCCTTGCCATGCTTCTGTTGTGAGGGGTTCCCAGACCCAAACTTCCGCGTCTTTTGTTTCATCTTTTGCTCGATTTTAATGACGTATCGATAGGTCGCATCCAAGGATGATATGTCCAAAAACTCAATTTCTGTCTGGATGTATCTATGCAGACCATCGCGATACTTGAGCACTAGATTTCGCTCAAAATCTGTGATACCCATCTTGGTGCGCAAGGTATGGAAGACATTAGTGAACTTTGGCACTATTTGGTCTCTTTCTTGTCGTCGTGTGGTCCATCTTGTATACATTGAGTCTTCATAACTTCCAATAGGGTAGTATTGTTCCTTAATAGCATCCATGAAGGAACCCCAAGTGGGTGTAATTGCAAATAATGTGGATCCCTCTATTTCCTTTTTATCACGGAAAGTCTCCCACCAATATTTGACATGGGGGAGGGCCTTGAGGAGCACAAATGTAATATTTTCTCTACGGAAAAGTTGTGGACAGAAAAATACCCTTCTAGAAGGTTTAACCATTTATCTATGACATCTGCATCTATTTGACCTTCAAATATAGGAATATCAAAATTGATATGTACCTTGAAGGGGGCGACACCTCCACTTGAGGTGGATGCATATCTTGTCAGCAACCGTCAAAGGATTAATGCAAAGTTGTCTATCATCTCGTTCGTCTGTCACTCAAGGGCTTCCTCGAGCATCATTTTGAAAGGATCTTTTGTCCCATTGTCTTTATTTTTTCTCATGATGGATGGTTTATTGGGAGTGCAAGAGCAGTTGTCCTCAAGAGAAACAAGCTCGAGACCCAACTCTATATACCCTAACCGCGTCAAGGACATGCATTAAAAAACTAACAAGGGATTCCACAAGCCCATACCAAGTGGCAATGGGATTTTGATTCGCCATACAATCTATAACCAAAATCTTAGAAAGCCTTATGAGATTCAACTTGGTGAATGGAACATTTCCATTATGAGGAATCATATTATAATTGGTTTGCAATTAGAAGGATAGAGTAAAATATTAAGGGATTCCACAAACCCATACCAAGTGGCAATGGGATTTTTATTCGCCATACAATCTACAACCAAAATCTTGAAAAGCCTTGTGAGAATCAACTTGGTGAATGGAACATTCACCATTAGGAGGAATCATATTATAATTGAACCAAATGCCCATGTCAAGAATCCAACTATCAAACACTTCAAGATCACGAGATCCATCATAAATGGACACCTTATATTTTGAGCACCAGAGAAATGACATGCTAACGAATAGGTCGTTAACCTTTGTAGGTAACGAGACCATCATGTCTGTCCATTATACCACCCTTTCAACAAGCATCATTGTTTCCATGGCTCATGTGTTCATTATCTTTTGACACGAGAGGGAAATAACCATTGTTACCATGGCTCATGTGGTCATTATCTTTTGACACGAGAGGGAAATAACCACTTGCACAATCCTTAAAAAATTGATTTGCAAAAAGGTTTGAAATTTATGAAAACAATTATTTTTCATAGGCTAAAATAAATTCCCATATAATTATGATGATCAAAACTTATAAAGTGAATAAGTTGGTTAAAACCAACTTTATTCAAAATATACACGGTAGAAGTTACCTAAATAATTGTTTTGCTTTGCTTTTTAAAAAAATTGCAAACACTTTTCCACTTTAATATTAAATTATGGGAAGTCTTGCATATAGTCTCTCCAAGAAAACAATGGTCACCTTAGAATTATGTCTTGGATTGGCTCTATGGTTGAGTTAACCTTTAATCCAACAACTCAATTGTCACGGGGAATATGTTTTGACCATAGAGTAGAGTGTGTATCTTTTTTTTTATGAAAATATGAGGGAGCGTTGGTTGCTACTCTTTACCAAAGACCTCCACTATTTACTGTAGAAGACAACCCATGGTCATGCTTACATTTACCATATGCATCCATGCATTTGTGACCCTATATTATTATTGATGATTTGGGAGAGATGGGCCATGGTAAATCAAGAGTAAGGACCATGGGTTTGTTTCCATGAGTAGATATTTGTTTAGAAGAAGGCTAAGTGTAAGTTGCCCAAAATAAAAGAGGAGGGTCACAATTTAATAAGAGGTTGTGTGTTATGGGTTTTGTTGTTGAATTAAGTCACTGAAATAATATGATGCTATTATTTGATAACATGATTGGAGCCATGAAACCTCATATCTAAGTTGAAAGGATTATTCAAATTCAAAGGAGGTTGTGCTAAGTCTAAGCTCATCTCTAAGATTGCATATATGTGATCACAAATGTGTAGGGATATAGCAAGAAGAAGTGAAAGATAAAAGAGAAAAATTGCAACACCAATTCAAACTAGGCTAAACCACCTCTTAAGAGCTACAAAGAGGGACATGATCTCTCATGTGAGTGTGTTGTCATAAAAAAAAATCTAACTCCTCAAAAATCAAGGCATGGATTAGAGGCCAAGGTATGATTTAAGGAAAGCTCACACATATTTGATAGGCAACAATATGATAGATCTAAGTGTACAAAGGTTGATCTACAATGCAAGACCAATTCTAAGACAAAGACCAAGAGCTCAACGATTTATAATAGTGTGAATAGGAATCACAGACCCATGAATGCTCAAATGAATCAATGTGTCGCAAGCTATCTATAGAAGAAGAAATAAAACAATCTCCAAATCTGAATCAAGCAAACAAAAGAAATGGAGGAGTGATAAACCCCAATCCCAAGAGGATTATAATTTCTCTAATACCAATGATGTGAAATTAATCACTCATGAGTAGAGCTCGATGTCGAAGTGTTAATGAAATAAATAGCAACCAAAATACAATAATAAATCTAATTGGAGATAGGATCTCAACTTGTCACAAGAATATGAAACTAAGTCAATTATTTCTTGAGAATAGGAAACAAAAAAGATTTGTCACTTTCCAAGCCACAATAATACTCTTATACTTAAATAATATTGAGAAACACATATGCTAAGGCTAAGAATATGAAACTAAGTCAATTATTTCTTGAGAATAGGAAACAAAAAAGATTTGTCACTTTCCAAACCACAATAATACTCTTATACTTAAATAATATTGAGAAACACATATGCTAAGGCTAAGGACTACAATCACTATCACTCTCACAACTTGGAAAATTATTGGTAATATCTTCAAGACTTGCAAACATGAAGAACATTAACATGGAAAGATAGGATGAATTTGAACCTAATTTTGATCTTGATAAACTTATGATTAGGTGGTATTTGTTTTTGGTGTAGGTGATGTTTTGGTATCAATAAAATTATTTTAGGTGGTATTTTGGTCTTGGTAAACTTATAATATGAGGTGGTATTTTTGTAATGTAGATATTCCGATGAAGATTTATTATGTATCACTATACACTGGAATCGGAACACATTTACCAAACTAGATTGATTTAAATAATAACAAAATATTGGAACACATTTACCAAATTATATTGATTTAAATAATAACAAAACATTGGGAATTTCCCAAGGACATTTATAACTATTTTGAAGGGACATTGGATTTATAGAAATCAAATGTTTAGAAGTGCAAATGATATGTTTGCAACAAGAGTACTGAGGTGCATTTACAACTCAAGTAGATGTGTAATGTATATAAAATTAATAAACTAAATTATACAAAAAATAAATTGAAGTCATGGAAAATGAAAATTTTAAAAATACCCAATCATAATAGTAAAAAACTTTAACAAAGAAATCACAATAATTATAAAAATGTATAAGAAAATAAATGAGCATAAATCCATCTTAAACACATATATTTTTAGCATTGAYATAATTAAGGCTTTGTTTATTTTAATCTCTTTTGCTTATTGGTACACTTCACATATAAAATGGAAATAAAGTTTTTGTTTCTCCACCAAAATATGTATAAAAACCAATGAAACATGAAACAAAAAACTAATATACTAAGAAAATTAAGTKCTTAGACATCATAAACTAAACTAATAATAAGAGTGAATAACATTTCAATTCCCTAAAAGGATGATGATTCCCCTACCTTGCAAGTTGTTGCAATTCTCCAAAGTGGGATTATTAGAATGAATTCTTAATTGAAGCCATTGAGGCAAGAATCCAAGCTAAAGAAGATTTAGAGTTCAACCAAAAATAATAATGAAGACATAAAACCTACAACAAAACAATAAGGACCTATTTGATGATGGAAAAGACTTGAGAAGGAAAAATCAAAGGTCACATAAACTTAGGATCTAAGAGCATGGCAATAAATAAATACAAATTGAATTTTGGGGATTATCTTAATTGATTTTCGTCAATATTGTTGGGTACTTGACTATTTTTGTGCAAGTAAGAGTTAATCACTGGTGCCTAGTTTGAATCCCCCTTGGTTAGATACACTAGTCTACACCAACATTTTTATCATGTATGTCATCAAAAGATATGGGGAAGCATCCCTTGGGTTTCCATGTGAAGTATTTTTTAAGGAAATAGAAAACAAATACAATTTAAAAAAAAATAATTGAAAATTATAAAAAAAAAGATACACGAAAAGATATGTATTTATAATGAAAACAGACACTAGAGGGGAAAATCATTGATAGATAAATCAAGGGAGACAACATTTTCCTACAACGATCACATGAGTTATATCCCTAGTGATTGAAAATAATGAAGAAGCATTCAAAATTTATGGAAAAAAAAGATCCAAGGTTCTACTAGTTTATAAATATTGGTAATATATCTTAAACAAGTTGTTCCATGTGAAACCACATGCAAAATCACTATGCATGTTAAATTGAAGTTATCAAACACACTCAAAGATTCTCGTGGATATTACTAAAAGTATCTATCTCCTACATCCATGACATAATGTCTCTACTTACATTACCTTCATCATTCAAGGTTCCATGTCTTGTGCATGAAACCACCTCTATGAATTGTAAAAATCCAAGACAAATGTTACAACAAGTGGATTTGTAATAACATTTCTAAACAAGTGGATTTGTAATGACATTTCCAACCAATCATTAGTCATAAAAAACCACACAAAATACTATATTATCTCATAAGGTTTAACAAAAAGTAAGTGAAAACTAAGAAATGTAATGAAAATTATTTTGAAACCTATAGCCTAGCTTCAAGAATAAGAACCAAAATAATAAATAACAGATTTTTAAAGATATACAAAAATAAAAATAAAAACAAAATGATAAATAACAGATTTTAAAATTTTTAAAGATATACATGAGGTTTAACAAAAACAAAGTGAAAAATAAGAAATGTAATGAAAATTATTTTCGAACCTATAGCCTAGCCTTAAGGATAAAAACCAAAATAATAAATAACAGATTTTTAAAAATATAAAAAATAAAAAACCAAAATGATAAATAACAGATTTTTAAAAATATACATAAGGTTTAACAAAAACTAAGTAAAAACTAGAAATTATAATGAAAATTATTTTGGAACCTATAGCCTAGCCTTAAGAATAAGAACCAAAATAATAAATAACAAAGTTTTAAAAATATATAAAAATAAAAAAAAACAAAACGATAAATAACATATTTTTAAAGATATAAAAAACAAAAAAAAATATTTGGACAAGAAAAAAGACGCCATAAATGACAAAAGTATGATCATCATATATATATTTTGAAAGCTATTTTGATATCATACATTGCATCCTCTCATCACATAGTATTCTAATAAGTTATAAGTACATCTCAAATAATTATTCTTTTTCTAAATTTTAATTTTAATTATAATTAAATTTTACATTTTAAATATAAATTATTCTTAATTAAGATATTATTATTTTTTTTAAATTTTATTATAATTAAATTTTACATTTTAAATATAATTTTGCTTATTAAGGTGTACACATATTGATAATGGGTATATTTAATAGGTTTTTAGTGTTTAATCAGTTTTGTATTAAATATTGAAGGAATGTTTTTAGTAATCCCAATAAATTAATAGTTGTGATTTCAACCACTAACTTGTTTACTATTATAAAGACATCCGTTTACATGTTTATTTTTTACTTTTACTTGATAATATTTAAATTTTACTATGGTGGGCAGCTGATTACCATGTGAGTGATTAGCAAAAATTAAGGTTTTGTTACATAGTAAAGAGATATGAATCAACGTTTCGTTTCATTTTACAGACCAACTAATATATAATTTAAATATGTGGGATTGTGACAACACATATCCTTAGTTATATTAGAAAGTTATCACGCGTTTTAAATATGGAAGCCTATAAAATGCTCCATGAGATATGTGTATTCATTTCTTCATTTGACTGAGCAACAAAATGATTACCATTACCCCGTTTCGTTCTGATGTGCTCTATGTGTGTTTTATATCTCTTCTCATTTTCTACGTTGTTTAACAACTATTTGCAGGCGT
The DNA here is from genome assembly GCA_032191745.1 of Picea mariana. Taxonomy (NCBI): domain Eukaryota; kingdom Viridiplantae; phylum Streptophyta; class Pinopsida; order Pinales; family Pinaceae; genus Picea; species Picea mariana. The sequence continues at coordinate 540,844 of JASDQU010099978.1, read as the reverse complement.
CGCTTCCAACAAATGGTATCAAAGTAGGTTCGGGAGAGCTTGAGGTGGCGGGGCACACGCAGAGAGTCGATAGGGAAGAGCCAACTGCAAAAAGGAGCTATCGAATGAAAACTTGTGGTGCGGACTGAGTGCACACCAGACGGGTGCTGGGAGCCAGCCACCGGACCTTTGGCCGTGGTGGCAGCTTTGACGACGACGGTGGCGGTGGGAGTGGCGTGGTGCCAAGCCTGGCATAATGCAGAGCCACGTGCGGGTCCAGGACTGAGCAAATGACAGCTCCGATGGGCACTGGGAGAATTTTGGTGCGAGGGGTGCTAGACGAGGCAGCTAGGAGGTGTCGAGGACTGTGCGGGCCGCGCAAAGGATTGGGCGACCAGGAGGCAGCTTGCAGTGGGGAGTTGGGTGCATGGGCAATGGAGGCCGAGTTGCTGCGTAGAGGAGGAACAACGAAGAGGATCAATTCGTTTTGCCGAGCAATCTCTTCTCGGAACCCTCTTCAATAAACCGATTGTTAGTGAAGAAGAGTTTGGGATTAGTGATGTGGAAACATAGAGTACGAAGTTCGCTAGTCAGAGATCGAGCACTTGTTTGGAGATATGAAATCAGGCTCGATTTCAACAAGCGCGGAGGACCATTGCTGTGGTTGGTGAGGAGTGCACAAAGGCTAGTGCAGATGTGAATTTCCTAGTGTTTGAAGGGTACGTTAGTGATACTCCATTTGGAGACACATGACGTTGATAAAAATCTGATAGGTTTTGGTCACGTGGGCAAGTTAGGTTAAGAGTAGTGGTTTTGGGTATATGTGTTTTTGGTAGTTTATGTTTTTTTTGAGTTCATGGATGGCATACTTTATTGAAATTAGTATCGAGGTGATGTTTGATTAATTGGAAAAGGTATCAAAAAATTGTTGTTAAGGTGAAAATTGTTGGATTGTGACAACACATATTCTTGCAGAAATTGTTGTTAAGGTGGAAATTGTTGAATTGTGACAACACATACTCTGATCGAAAGTTCTCAAGTGTTTGACTTTCTATCTACTTAAAAACATTTGAAAAATCTCTTAAAAACATTTGAAAAATCTCTTCAAAACTCTCATGGTTAAATATGAAAGCACCTAAGATACTCCATAACGTGTGTATGTATGCCTAAAAACACTTGAAAATTCTCATGGTTAAATATGAAAACCCTTAAGGTACTCAATAAAAATGTGTATTCATTTCTCTAGAATAAAATAATTACTATTGCCCCCCTTTTGTTTTTTGTGCTTTGTATGTGTTTTATATCTCTTCTCCATTTCTACATTGTTTAGCAACTACTTCCAACAAAATCTTCAATAATCTTCTATACATAGAGTAACAACCTAAGGATTACTCAAATTTAATCCATTTAACACCCACCACCAATATTAAAATTTAGAATATAAGTGGTTTTGTCTGCTTATATATTTTTGCAAGCACCCTTAACCGTCACCATGGGATGTTTGTAGCGAAACCCCTCCACATAATGCTTCCTTCACCCCCTCACGTGGTTATCTTCTCGAGTATCCACGTGTTTCTATAAATAAAAATTTTACTTTTATAATAAAAAAATGTTTTATTTTAAAGGAAAAGCTAATAAATATATATATCTTTTCGACATATGAGTTGAAAATCTGGAAACATTTCTCGTCATAATATTCATCACACGATTTGATTTATTTTTGTTTAAAAATTGATATTTTTTAATTTTTTTTATTTCTATTTACATAAAAAAATAAAAAAAACCAATTCAATTTTTTTTTTTTTTTTCACTATACTTGTTCATATTATTTGCATGCACTTTACTAAACATTTACCCCTACTTTAATGATTTAACTTTCTTTCACATCAAAATTTGATTTCATGCCTTCACAAAGACATGCAACATCAACGTCGCTCACAACTTTTTATGTTGGGTGAGCAATGGAGAAATGCATGAAATTGAGGCATATATCTCCTCATAACATGTGGAGATTGAGGCATATATCTCCTCATTTTATATTAAAAATTTATAATATATAAAACACATATATAATATATAAAATATATTTTTATGTTATTTTTATTATTATATATAAAATAAATTAATATAAAATAAAAATAAAATCATATTAATTTAATTTTTAAGTAAAAAATAAATATACAAAACATAATTATATTTTAAAAAAAAATTATTTAAAAAATGGTTGAATATCCTCTAAAATAATAATGAAACAAATACCCAACCATGAAGCCATAGAGGATGGGTAGGTCCACAGCCAAGGAAACTATAAACAAGAGGAGATTGAGGAATGTACTTTCTTTAGGAAGTATCCAAATTTCTATGTATATTGTGGAAATGTTGAAAACACTAAAAAAATTTAATTAGTGTAAATTAATATATATTATAAATTTTTAATATAAAATGAAAATTTTAATATTAAAATATGTTATTTATAATTTTTTTATTATTTTATGTATTCATTATAAATATGTTGATGACTATAGAAAAATTTCATATAAAATAAATATATACAAATATAAAAGTAAAATCATATTAATTTAAAAGTAATTTAATAAATTAAATTACATTAATTTTAAATTTTAAATATAAAAAGTAAATCTAATAATTATGTGTAAAATATATTTATGTTATTTGTGTTAAAAGGAGTTTTTTATACTTCAATATAAGAGATATGTGTAATTCCTTTCATGCTCAACATGGAATTGACATGTGGTATTTAGAAAAAATAGTAATAATAAAAAAATATATTAATGTAGGATCATATAGCATAGAGAGTGCTATTATAAGACAATCTTTACACTTGAGATCAGTGTTTTTCGTTCACAAGTTCCTGAAAGCGAGTGAAGAGAATACACACTGCTCAACACACTATAAACTCTAAGACTCTTTCTCAATTTCCGAATGCCTAAATGAGAGGAGGAGGGTCTTATTTATACAAATTCTAGCAAGTTACCGGTGGACATAAACTGACAACTGCCTATAAACAAAGATTCATTTCAAGTGGATGGGGCAGCTATAGACTACAACTGTTATCTCGTCCCTTAGAGGCTCAGACATATGGGGACCCATACCGACTTTTACGGAATGACAAGACAAAAGTAAATATTCGCAAATCTATGAATAGATTAGATCACATGCTTACACAGTGGAGTTCTACAGGAACCCACGGAACTGACAGGACACCACTGTCGGCCCGTTAGACATGAAAAGAATCAATACATCATTATTACAAAATAGTGAGCACTTTGGCCCATCATGCTTCCATACGATTAACTATGTTGTACTCAGCAATAGAATCAAATGATCCATCACTGCCATAGTCAAAATGACTGCTGGGTGGAGAACTATGTTCATGTGAGAATGGTGGTAATCCGCTGAAGCATTTATAAAATGGAGATCCTCGCATGGCTGAAATTAAATCATCTTCAGGTACACATAAGTCACCAAAATATTCACTGGTAACCTTATATGTTTGTGGCTGAGGTGGTTCAAACTTTTCATAGTGCAACTCACTTCCTCGGAATGACAAGTTAAAAACAAACCATCTGTCATAATGAGAAGCTTCTTCTATTTCTGCTCTGAACCATTGTATAAAAGCATCCTTACTAGTTCCAAAGAATGTAACATCTCTGGGACAGTAAGTCCAATATAAAATATAAAGCCATCCAGACCACCAGATTGGTGTATCCTTGAACGTTGAGCATTCAAATATTATCCAACAACAACCATCATATTTTACTTGCAACATTATTTTGCAACAATCTTCATAGGTGATGCAAGGAGTATAGAGTAATATATATATCTGTCCTTGCATTGGTCCTCCTGTGATTGATCCTCTTGCCATAGTATGGCTCATTCTGAAGTAACCAAAATAGGATGTATAATGGTTATATTTCTGTATCCAGCTATTGAGAATATTTATACAGGCTGGACTGCTTCTAATGTAACAACTTAAACATTTAAAACAATAACAATATTCACAATCTGTACACACTAGGATCCATTTGAATCCTGGTGGAGGAGCATCCCTTATGCTCAAGGAGGATGAAGCCATTTAATGCTTTTGTCTTTATTTTGATATGGAGCAGCTTCTCTGGTAAGAAGATCAACAACACAATTATCTTTACCAGGTTTGTAATGGATTTCAAAATCAAATCCGTCAAGCCATAAACTCCATCGCAATATTCTGTTGTTTCCCTGTTCCAACAGATGTTGATTAGATAGCATACCCTTCATATGTTTCAGATCTGTTCTCACAATAAAATGTATAGGCTTTAAGAATAAT
>JASDQU010099978.1:511917-522894 GCA_032191745.1 Picea mariana | reverse complement strand
TGGGTTATTTGTCCTAGGAAGATAGGTTAGCATGTAGGTTAGTTGTTTCATTCGTTTCACCCCAATGAAACCAGCTTGAGGAAAATGTTACACTATGTTCCAAATGCTTAAAGATAGTTGGTCAAAGTCCCATGGTGGTGTCTTTTTGAAAAGTTGAAGAAAAACCCATAAAAGGATTTTATCCTAAGTTTTTCCCAGCACATATTTCTACGCTCCTGATTTATGCTCCATGCACTTTTCAACAGTCCAGATCGTGGCACCCAGATCTACGATGCACATAGCATTCCGGACCCTCCCGACCATTCTGCCTTTAACCGGGGCGGGGGGGGGTCCAAAATTGGTAATAAGAGTTGCGCACATCTAGACGGCCCAGAGACGAGCGCTGAAATCAAAGGCTCAGATTTGATTCCGGACCCCCCCGTCCATTCTGTTTTTAATGGAAGGGGGGGGGGGGTCCGGAATGAGACATAAAAGGCGCGCTAAGATCTGCGGCCAAGAAATGGGCACGCAGATCAACGGTTCAAGATGGTTTTCGGACCCCCCCTGATGTTCTACTTTTAACCAAAGGGGGGGGGGTCCAGAATTGTTATTCTCCTCTGGCGATCCCCTGGTCATACGTGGCGTCAGCATATTGGTCCTGAAGTCCCATCACCCTATGCTATCTGACAGCCCTTGTCACTCATAGACGTCATCTCCCACTTGTTCCACTTTCTCCCAAGTTGCATCCCATCCCATAACTACTGTCAGTCCCTGTTGTCAGTCCCTTACCTTTTCACTCATGATCAGCCCCTTATTGCGACTTTTAACTCCAATCCCTAGCCTCCACGTCACCCGTCCGTATGTTTTGGCCACCGTCACCTGCCAACTCACCCCCAAGTGGCCCGTTGTCCATTTATTACGGGATAACATGCCCGTTATCCTGATGATCTGTCTCCCGTGCCTGACCGACTCAAGTTTTAAATAAAACTACCGTTATTCCCCCTTAATTCACTATTCATCCATCACACCAGATTACCTCTTAATCCTCCATTGTTTTCCCATCGCCTTCATCCACAGTCAGTCGAACCCACTAACTCCATGCTATTTGCAGGTACTTTTGCAGAGATGGCGCCAAAGCCAAGACATGCAGAAGGAGAGGAGAACCCTTTTCTCCCACCTCCTGTCGACTTGGAAAAAATCCCGTTGATCAACAAAGACAGGTTGATCGCTGATACCAAGTTTGATTTCGACTTTTGAGACCTCCAGTCATGGCTCCGAGAGGTTTTCCTGGACCAGAGCGATGAGATTGGACTCTGGGAGTCCAATCTACCCCTGTACCTTTTTCTCCAAATCCATCATTTTATCGAATTCGCACTTAAATGCCAAGCTCACTACATCCCCGAACAGAGATCCATCATCTCCTCATCCGGAGACACCCTGTTCCTCATCACTCCCGAAGACATAGACCAGATGATGCAAATTCCCCGTGCCGAATCTGCGTCCCCTTTCAACCTAGAAATCCTCACTGAGCTATATCAGAAGATGAATTTTCCCCAGAGAGCTCAGATATTTGAGCTTTTCCTTCCCACTTCCGCTCAATTTCCTTCCACCAATCCCCCTTACCCTTCATCCATGTTCTCCACCAAGGGGAACCAGGTCATTTCCTCCCCTTGTGCCCTGCTTGGGTACTATTCCGACCAGTGGGTAGACGAGCCCATTCTGGGTTTTCTATCCATTTTCTCTAATGATGAAAAGCCTACAACACAGTTTGATTACAACACCTTCTTGGCCGACAATATTCACGAACAGTTCGTGAATTTTGGCACAGAAGGCATGTTCAGATACTCATCAATATTGGCGTACATGTTTGTCTACTTCCAAGCAGATAAATTTAGTTTCTCCATGCAGAAAATGGACGCAGACGGAAGGCCTCAGCCTGTCACAGCATGGACCTCTTTGTTGAAGCACAACTCCACAGAGTATAGCTTCAAGGCGTTCACTGATCTTTTCTACCACCCGGTGGTAAGCATGTTGAGCGGTAGGCCTAAGCCATGAATCAACAATGAAGTACAGAGAATTCTGCATCTCTCGGAGAATACAAAGACCAGGGACTGGTACTTGTATCAGAACCACACCGAGATCAGAGTTTTCGGGTGCGAGTTGGCACCCTACAAGTTGCCCAAATGTGTGTCGGTAAGAATTTTTTCTTTAGAGTACATAAGACAAATTATGAATTCTGATGATATTCATTTCGTATCATTAAAGAAGAAACAACAACTTCGGATCAAGGGGCAAATTGGCTCCTTCATTTGCAACAGTCGAGGTGCCGGAGAAGAATCTGACCGGATGCTGAAAGAGATGAAGTTTTTCTTAAGCTTCCCATGGCACTATGATCCATGCGGGATCATTTCAGAAATGCGGGTGAAAAATAAAAACATCCCGTATGTTCACGAGTCCAAGCCCGAGATCGAAAAATTTTCCAATCAGATAGTGTGGGTGCCTGATACATTGATCGAAGCGGAACAGCAGGTTCCCCCGGCCACTGTACCACCAACTACTACACCACAGGTCCCTAAAGAAAAGAGGCCTCCACAAGATTCGTCTTCGCCTGTCAAGGAGGTGTCATCTGAAGAGTTCCAGCTGCACACGAAGAGGCCCAAGACAGTTTTAGTCCCCGGTCAGACAAAAGAAAAAGAGACTCCACCTACCACAGTGACCAAGTCTGTGATCCCTCCTTTCGGTTCCAGCCTGTATAAGGAGATCACCACAACAGTGCCAAAGAAATCCATAGATTCTCTAGTGGACACTCAACAAGGAAAAACTGGGCCCAAGTTGAGCATTTTCGAGAAGTACGAGTTGATTAAGAAAAGAAATCAGACCCTTACCAGCAGTACTTACGCTCAGTTTAGGAAGCAGTCGTCCACTGTGCAACATAGGTTGTTGTCTGCGTTTGACACAGAAAGAGGTAGGATGCACATGGCCTTCCTTCAGGCGCAGGTACCAGACCCCAAAGTAATCACAGACTACAAGAGAGCCACCTTCGAGTTCCAGACGAAGGATGTGCATCCAACAGATCAAATGGATCTGCACAAGCAGACAGGAGAGATGGTTTTCCATACACTAGCACATGCTTCTGCTTCTATAGAAAAATTACAGGTATCATTAAACAACGCTCAGACACAACTTAAGATGGAAAAGATATCATCTTTTGCAAAGGACAACAGAATCAAGACCTTGGAGGAGCTGGTTCTAAAGATCGGCTATGATCCTTTAAATGTCAAAGCTGCAGAAGAGATGATAAAGAAGAAGAATTCAGACATCGCATCCTTAAGAAAACAGTTGAAGCTCCCACACACAGAGGACTCACAGGCGAAGGAGATAGCATAGAAAGAAGGTGAGAAGGATGAGATGCTAAAGTTGATCATGGAGCAGAATGCTCAGCTCAAAGAAATGGAAGCTGAGATGGAGAGATTATTGAAAGAGAAAGAATAGATGAAGACAATGGAAGGAATTCCATTGAGTGCTATCCCAATTGCAAGATTGAGCACTATAGCAGTAACAACAATTCCATCAGCAACACCAGTGGCATCACAAGAGGGAACAACTGACCTCACCAAATCTCTAGAAAATATGAACCTACAGGAGACTGAAATCAACAGGCTTAAGAAAGAAGTTGAAAGCCTCCAGGAACTCAAAACTTCTTTCCAGACCAGTCTCTCCAAAGAGAAACAGGTAACTAAGCAGCTAAAGAAGGAACTACAGTAGCTCCATAAGCAAACCATGGCAGGAAAGACTTTGGTTGAGGTCAAAGAAAATGTATGGACAGATATCACAAAGTCCATAAATGAGATATGGTCCATGATCCAAATTATGTTTGAACGAAATGAGTTGCTCCAGAGGAGCAAACAGACCATTGAGAAAATCGGAGTAGAATTGGGAGATAGACCAACTCAAGCAAATGATATCATCAAATTCCTAAATTCTGAGACCAGAGAAGAGCTAGAAGAGTTGAAGATAGAGGACAGAATAGAAACCATCCTTGAGGTCAAAAGAGTTTTGACCAAGAGAGGGTTAATGCTTCAACTAGAAGAAAAGGTTTAGACCATGGACCTGGGGGTACAAAATTTCTTCAATAAGATTGATGCTCTCCAAAAGAAAGGCCTACCTGGTCTGAAGGTCATTAATGATAAACTAATGACACTCCCGGACTACAAGAAGAGATTGGATGAGGTGTCTAAGGATAGTTCAAAGTTCACCGACGTACAAGGGAGCATCACTGGAAAAGCATTCCTGGACGCTCTTCAATTTGACATTAGCATCCAGCATGAGATTCGATACATATTCCTCACCAAGCCCACATTCGCCAAATATACAGAAATGGACGAAGTGTATCAGAGACTACTGAAAGTCACGGTGCCTAGTCATATCAGATGGGAGGAACTCTGCGATCTGCTTGATTAGCAGATGAGTTGTCCAGGTCCAGTCACCTGTCCAGTCAGAAGAGGTTGTGCATAAACCTCACCAATGGCCTACCCCCAGTTATTCAACAAGCAGTTACACCAAGTCATCAAGCAGTTTTGATTAGTTAAATTAGTTAGACTAAAAATAGAATGAGCACGTCCTGATCAGTTATGACAGGAACGTTTGTAATTGGAATTATAAATACTTCACCTTTCGAAGTATTGAGGGTTGTTGATCTTTACACCCTGAAGCTATCAAACTGTAACGATTTTTTGAAGAGATCTGCCATTAATGAAAAGGAGGCACTTTTACAGGATTCTTGTGTGTATTCACTGGTGATGTTATTCTCTAAGTTGAACGTAATTCTTTCTTTGTGATCATTTTGTTTTCTAAAACTAATATTTAAGAGTAACGCATGTTGCAGGATTTATCTTGGATACCCTGTTTCCAACTTTTAAGATTTTAATGTTTATCTTCTGATGTTTTCAATTAAGAAATTCCTAACTGCTTCTTAGTTGGATTTGTCTTTCTCATCTTTTCTTCTGTCCATCATTTTAGCTATTAAAGATCCAGTGAGTATATTATCTCGCCCTGTGGAAGTCTTCTTTTCTCGTTTCTAGTGGTTTTTCATATTTAATTAAATACAGACCCCATAGCCCAATGGATGTGTAGATTGTCTCAACCAATTTAAAACACTTCTACAACAAACATCTCCTGTTTATTTACCTAGCCTAACATCTAAAGTTAAAAACAAAGCTAAATCATATAGAGAGATCCCTCTCTGAAGCTGGAAGGGCTAGATCCCAACGTTAAAAGCGGTTGGATAAAGTTACCTTTGTGGATTCCTTCTTTCTCAACCTCTAGGAAATTTACAGAGTGCTAACATAATGGCGACTCCACTGGGGACGAACTAAAAATTTGATAATTTCACGTTTTCTTTCCCCTAAAATGAACGTTTCGATTTTGAGAAGAAAGTTATGTTCAGAGGTTGATCAAACTTTGTACATATTATTTTCAGACTCGCAAAATAAAAAATAAAAAATATATATATTAAAAACCCAAAAAGAGTTCTGGCTCCCAAGAGAGTTCACACTCGATCTCATCCCGACCCAGAACTCGCGATAGAGATAGATAACCCCAAACATTTTCTCAGGCGAAAGACCTCAGCTGCTGGTTCAGTGAGTCATTTTCCCATTCATAAGTCTCCTTCCTTTTTCGAGAAGCCTGTTGCCTCTCAAAACTCTGACCTTGAAATTTTTCCACAGCGAAGCCTAGTTAGAACACGGTCTGACAGTTTTGTGATCGAAATCGTCTTTGACCCAACTTTGTTGCGACCCCGAACCCCCGAAGTCCAGTCTCCCACAACTAAACCCCAAATCACTCCCTCCGCACTATCCAATCCCTCCTCATCCTCGTCTTCATCCGCTACCTCGGCAAACATCTAGGTTGTTGTCCCACCTCCTCCACCCATCATGGCAGCTCGATATGCTCCTCTGGTGTTGGCTGCGCCGCTCCATGTCATGCCCCAAGACTACCAGACAAGACTTCCACAGTATGATGCAACGGGACCTTTGAACGCCCAACAACATGTGGATAAAATGAACGATTATTTTGATTTGCAAGAAGTTGATGAGGCTGACGTGCAAATGCGATTGTTTGCCCAAAGTCTGACAGGCGACATCAAGAAATGGTTCAAAGCTCTACCTGCCGCCTCAGTCCCTGACCTTGTTGCGTTCCAAAGAAGTTTTCTTGACAGATGGGAGGTAAGAAAAACCCTCTCCGGATCTTGTCAGAATATGAGAATATAAGAAGAAATCAAGGCGAGACTGTTCAAGACAACTGCACCCGTTTTAACAACCTGTACAATGCAATCCCAACTGAAATCAAACCCCCACAGGGTCTGGCATTAATTAAATTCCCCGACGGATTTGATGCTGACATGTCTTACCAGTTAAGAGAAAGAAATGCTGCCACCCTAGAGGACATGCAAAAAAGTGCTATAAGTGTGGAGGCCAATCTATTGGCAAAGAGGGCACGACAGAGATCAGAAAGAAGAGTCACGATCAAAGAAGAACCTTCCACGTCGAGCACATATTCCAAACTAGATTCTTTGGCCCGAACAGTGGAACTAATGATGGAAAGAATGAATTTGTTAGACAGAAATCCTCCAAGAGACAACCCACCTGCTCCTCAGATTCAGAATCCCAACTTCAGGAGAAACCCTCCTCAAATCAGACAGAGATATCCTAGAGATCAAAGAGAATAGAGAGGTCCGGATCAGCAGATCAGACCTCCCCTGCAAGAAAACTATGTTGATGAAGGGGGGGAAGTGATTGAGGAATTGGAGGACACTCATATCAACCTCATGGGCATTCACGACAACGAGGCTATTTTCCTTACTCAAGAAGAGCATGAACTCTTTCTGCTAAATCAAACAAAGGTAAGTGAAGAAGCCGAAGATGCAGAACAACAGACCTTTGAGAATGCTATTCTGGAGGTACACCGACAGTACAATCTGCGTAGAAAGAAGACAGAAGGGAGTTCAAAGACAGAAGGGATTTCTTCCAAGAAGACAACTGAAGCACAGAAGATAGTCGAGCCCAAGAAATCCCCTGAGCCTTCTACTGAGAAGGCTCCTGAGAAGACTAATGCTGAGAAGGTTCCTCAGAAGAGTAAAGCCGACGCTCCCCTGAAGAAAAACATCACCATTCTGAAAAGGCCATCACAGCCCAAGGCTTCACCTGTTAACCCTCCGAGTACTTCTGAGCCGAAGAATATTGTAGACAAATCAAAACTGATGAACCAAAGAAGAGCTCATACACCCTTTAGCCTTGAAGGAGAATTGGCCAAAATAAAAATTCCCATCCCACTTACAGAGTTGATGAACAGAGACGGCTATCGTTCACAGGTAATTAAAGCATTGGCCATTGAACTGGACATAGGCACGAAGGCTTTAACCATCGGATCAGCAAGTCATTCAGACACTGTGAACCTCACTGATGATCAACCCAAGCTTCTTTTCAGATCTGAAGTAGATGGTCGAGATGATACCGATGACGTCGCTCCTTTTTACATCAGTCTAAACATACACGACTTGATATTTCATAATGCTATGCTGGATTCAGGTGCCTCCCACAATCTGATGCCTAAAGTAGTAATGGAAAAACTAGGACTGGAAGTCACCAGACCATACAAGGATTTACACTCATTCGACTCCAACAAAGTTAAATGTATCGGTTTGATCAAGGACCTGTGCATCACCTTGGTTCAGATTCCTTCGAAGAGCATGGTAATGGATGTGGTGGTTGCAAACATCCCACCGAAGTATGGAATGTTGTTGTCCCAGTCTTGGGGGGGCTAAGTTGAAAGGAACCCTGCAGCTGGATATGTCTTACGCCACTATCCCAGTGTTTGGGCAACAGAGGAGGCTATACAGAGAAAGACTGATGAAGTACATGGTCAGTAGCCAAGAAAAACCGCACAATTATCCTCTGTACTCTGTGAATTCCGATTTAGATTCGTTCATCTTGTACAATGATGGTGATATGGAAGAGCAAGATACTCAGCTGATGGAAGACAACCCTAGTCAAGATGAAGGCCAAGAAAGTGTTGAGGTATCAAAGATGAAGAATGTGATAACTGAAGAGTTACCCGTTGATTTCTGGAGCATGGATTTTGATGGTGCTGTGAGTAAAGAAGGAGCAGGAGCTGGAGTCTGGCTGCATAATCACAGAAACAGGTACTCAGAAAATCATTCCTACAAATTAAATTTCCAGTGCACTAACAATGTTGTCGAGTATGAAGCTTTGATGCTCGGTCTGAAGCTGTTGAAAAGGGTTGGTGCCAAACAGATTATGGTGAGGGGTGATTCTGAGTTAATAATCAAGCAAATTAAAGGTGAGTATGCTGCGAAACGCCCACGCCTTAGAGCCTACAGGAATGATGTTCTTGATGCTTTGAGGTGTTTTACTGAAGTGGACTTGCAGGTAATGCTGAGAGGACAAAATATTCTGGCAGACGGATTAGCCACCTCAACAGCCACCTGTAAGATTCCTTTCCGCCCGACTCGCCCATATACTATTGAGGTGAAATGCAGACTGACAGTTCCAGACAATATCAAGTATTGGCAAGTGTTTGGTAACGACGATCAAATCAAGGATTTTCTGCTATGTAAAAACGAGTTTGAATGTACAAATATAGATTTAGAAAACGAATATGAAAATGTAAATAATTCTGATTTTGAAATAGATAGTGTGAATACTGTAGATTCAAGAATAGATACTATAGATTCAGGGGAGTTAGGGGATGACGAAATGGATGCCGATGTTTTACAGTTGAAAAGCAATGTTTTACCTAGAGGTCTTGTTCCTTTAGAAGATTTATTTGACAGTAACGACGTAGCTAAAAAACCAAAAATAGAAGCACATGGACAAGAAGTAGAGGACTGTAATATAGGGACTGAAGAGAAACCTAGGATGGTCAAAATGTCCAATATTTACCCCCAGAACAAAAGATCAAATACATTGAGTTGTTCAAAGAATATTCTGATGTTTTTGCATGGGGCTATGAAGATTTGAAAGCATATGATACTAGCATCATACAACACAGGATTCCCATAAAAGAAGACCAAAAACCGTTTAGACAGAAACTCAGGAGGATAAATCCCAAGTTACTCCCTCTGATAGAAAAAGAGATCAAGAAAATGTAGGATGCCAAGATCATAGTCCCATTGCGTTTCTCCAAGTGGGTCTCTAATTTAGTCCCTACACGTAAGAAAACCGGGGAAATCAGACTCTGCATAGATTTCTGAAATCTAAACAAAGTATCCCTGAAAGATAATTACCCATTGTCGAAAATGGACCACCTCCTGCAAAGGGTGGTCAGATCTAGTCGGATATCTATGTTGGATGGTTTCTCGGGTTACAACTAGGTCCTAGTTCACCCGGATGATCAAGATAAAACCGCTTTTACCACACCATGGGGCACTTTCATGTATGTGAAAATGCCTTTTGGTCTGATGAACGCAGGAGCCACTTTTTAGAGGGCAATGGATATCGCCTTCGTGGAATAATCAGGTAAGTTTATTGTCATTTATTTAGATGACGTGACTGTGTTTTCCAAATCTGATGATGAACACCTACGGCACCTTAGACGAGTTTTCGAGAAATGTAGGAGGTTTGGGATTTCTTTAAATCCTAAGAAGTGTCTTTTTGGGTTATAAGAAGGCAAACTGCTGGGACACATCATCTCTAAAGATGGAATCAAAATAGACCCCAACAGAATCGAGGCCATACTAAAGTTAGAACACCCAAGAAACCTCAAAGAACTATAGTCTTTTATCGGGAAAACTAAATTTCTACGAAGATTCATTCCCAACCTGGCCGAACTCCTCAGAAACATTACAAACATGCTTAAAAAGGATGTAAAAATAAAATGGGACTCTGAGTCCAGACAATCCTTCGAACAAGTCAAACGAGCACTCACAGAAGCCCTAGTTTTGATCAGTCTCGATTTTACTAAAGATTTCTATCTCTTTTCTTTCACATCTGAACATACTATAGCAGCGGTGTTACTGCAAAAGAACAGTGAAGGGTATGAACAACCCATAGCTTTCTTTAGCAAAGCATTAAGAGATGCTGCCCTGAACTACAATATCATGGAGAAGCAAGCTTTTGCTTTGGTAAAAGCCATAAAGGACTTCAGGGTCTACATTCTCCATTCCCACATCATAGCTTATGTTCCGAACATGGTAGTAAAGGATATCTTGACACAGGACAACCCTGATGGAAGAAGGGGAAAGTGGATTGCGGTCATTTTAGAATACGATATAGAGATTAAGCCCACAAAACTAATCAAAGGCCAAGGCCTTGCTAAATTAATGGTTGAATCTAGCTTCCAGGCTCTTGACATTAATTTTCTAGATGTGGCAGATGAACAGGGCGAGATGGCGACTCCAAATGTTAGAGAGGTATTTCTCAATTCTCCATGGTATGCAGACCTTATATTCATTTTACAAAATTTACAAGCTCCCCCTGGTTTAACTAAAACTAAAGCTAGATTTTTAAAGTTGAAAGCTTTGAAATTTTGTATTCTAGAAGGAAATTTGTATTGGAAAGACCCTGCAGGCATTCTTTTAAATTGCTTACTAAAAGATGAAGCTGATAAAGTGTTGCAAGAATTTCATGCAAGAGAATGTGGTGGCCATTTGAACTGGAAGGTCACAACCAAAAAAATACTCAGAGCTGGATTTTACTGGCCCACCCTGTTCACAGATGTGCATCAGAAAGTAACAGCTTGTCACTAATGTCAATTGTTTGAAGGCAAAAGAAAACTCCTTCCTCTACCTCTGAAACCTATCTCATTCGAGGCCCCTTTCCAGCAAGGGGGGTTCGACTTCATTGGCGAAATACATCCCCCATCTTCAGGCCAGCACCGGTGGATTCTCACGGCCACTGATTATTTTACCAAATGGATTGAAACAGTACCGAGCAGGCAAGCCACTGACTTTGTTATTATCAAATTTCTTGAAAATAATAT
>JASDQU010099978.1:449370-476646 GCA_032191745.1 Picea mariana | reverse complement strand
TCGAGGCCCCTTTCCAGCAAGGGGGGTTCGACTTCATTGGCGAAATACATCCCCCATCTTCAGGCCAGCACCGGTGGATTCTCACGGCCACTGATTATTTTACCAAATGGATTGAAACAGTACCGAGCAGGCAAGCCACTGACTTTGTTATTATCAAATTTCTTGAAAATAATATTTTATCTTGTTTTGGTTGTCCTAGAAAGCTTATCACTGACAATGCAGCTGCCTTTCGCTCAAAGAAACTTATAGATTTCTGCAACCGGTATCACATTGGTTTGGGGCATTCTACAGCCTATTGCCCTCAGGGGAATGGGTTGGTAGAATCTTCAAACAAAATCTTGGTAAATATAATCAAGAAAACATTGTAGGAAAATAAGAAATCATGGAACGATAAGTTGGTGTTTGCTTTATGGGATGACAGGCTGACGACCAAAAGGTCAATTGGTATGTCACCATACCAGCTGGTCTATGGTACAGAGGCAGTGTTTCCTACTTCTTTAGGAGTCCCTGTCATGAAGTTGCTACAAGACGTACAAGCTGAGCCTAATGACTCAAAGAGAAGGATCAACCAGATGATCCATTTGCAGAAGACTAGAGAAGAAGTTTTCAACAAAACACAGGTTGTCCAAGAAAACATCAAGAATATCTTTGACAAACGAACCAAAGAGGATGATTTCGAGATAGGAGATTTGGTATTGAAATGGGATGCCAGAAATGAGGACAAGGGAAAGCATGGGAAATTTGACAATCTGTGGACAGGTCCATACATGATCCAAGCTTTCAGAGGAAACAATGCTTTCTTGCTAAACAACGTCGATGGGTCAGATCTGCCAGGAGCACCTGTGAATGGTAGAATGCTGAAACATTATGTCCCACCAAAATAGAAGATTTGAGAGCTCACTCTCCATTGTACATACCAGTTTAAGTTTTATTTTTTCACTTGAATTTTCTAAGTGAGGAGCATTAGTCAGTTGGTTGAAGCCCGAAGAGAAGGCCCTAAGATGTTGATCATTGTTTTTCACATTTTTGAGAATGAAACCAATGAAGGCTACTAGGCAGAAATTTTCAGGACTACAGGAACCAGGATTCTTGGCACTTCACAGGGAAAAGTACCATCCCTAGGTGGAGCCGCTGTTATCACCCCATAAATTATGGGAATCAACTGGTGACTGGGATATTATCTGTATCTAGTGTTTTTGTTGACAAATGATTTTTCATTCTACAAATAATTTGGAAAAGAAAAAGAAAAAGAAAAAGAAAAAAGAAAAAGAAAAAAAGAAAAAGAAAAGAAAAAGAAAGAAAAGAGGGCATACAAGAATTGAATTGAAAGTCCCATGCAATAATAATAACTTGGTCATACCTTTTAAGCATGGCCAAGTTCTTTTTAAATTTAATGTTGATAGATTAGTGAATAAGTCTGACCAGACTGTCTAATCCTAGTCAGATAGCCCTTAGGTTAGATTAGTGAATAAATCTGACCAGACTGTCTAATCATGGTCAGATAGCCCTTAGGTTAGATTAGTGAATAAATCTGACCAGACTGTCTAATCCTGGTCAGATAGCCCTTAGGTAGAGTAATTTCTTAACCCAACAGTTTAATCTGGGTTATTTGTCCTAGGAAGATAGGTTAGCATGTAGGTTAGTTGTTTCATTCGTTTCACCCCAATGAAACCAGCTTGAGGAAAATGTTACACTATGTTCCAAATGCTTAAAGATAGTTGGTCAAAGTCCCATGGTGGTGTCTTTTTGAAAAGTTGAAGAAAAACCCATAAAAGGCTTTTATCCTAAGTTTTTCCCAGCACATATTTCTCCGCTCCTGATTTATGCTCCATGCACTTTTCAACGTTCCAGATAGTGGGCCCCAGATCTACGGCGCACATAGCATTCTGAACTCCCCTGACCGTTCTGCCCTTAACCGGGGGGGGGTTCCGGAATTGGTAATAAGAGTTGCGCACATCTGGACGGCCCAGAGATGAGCGCTAAAATCAAAGGCTCAGATTTGATTCTAGACCCCCCCCCCCGTCCGTTCTGTTTTTAATGGAAGGGGGGGTCCGGAATGAGAGATAAAAGGCGCGCTAAGATCTGTGGCCAGGAAATGGGTGCGCAAATCAATGGTTCAAGATGGTTTTCGTACCCCCCCCTAATGTTCTACTTTTAACCAAAGGGGGGGGTCCATAATTGTTATTCTCCTCTGGCGGGCCCCTGGTCATACGTGGCGTCAGCATATTGGTCCTGAAGTCCCATCACCCTATGCTATCTGACAACCCTCGTCACTCCTAGACGTCATATCCCACTTGTTCCACTTGCTCCCGAGTTGCGTCCCATCCCATAACTACTGTCAGTCCCTTACCTTTTCACTCATGATCAACCTCTTATTGCGACTTTTAACTCCAATCCCCAGCCTCCACGTCACCTGTCTGTATGTTTTGGTCACCGTCACCTGCCAACTCACCCCCAAGTGGCCCATTGTCCATTTATTACGGGATAACATGCCCGTTATCCTGTTGATCTGTCTCCCGCGCCCGACTGACCCAAGTTTTAAATAAATCTACCATTATTCCCCCTTAATTCACTATTCATCCATCGCACCAGATTACCTCTTAATCCTCCATTCTTTTCCCGTCGCCGTCATCCACAGTCAGTCGACCCCACTAACTCTGTGTTATTTGCAGGTACTATTGCAGAGATGGTGCCAAATCCAAGACTAGCAGAAGGAGAGGAGAATCCTTTTGTCCCACCTCCTGTCGACCTGGACAAAATCTCGTTGGTCGACAAAGACAGGTTGATCGCTGATACCAAGTGTGATTTCGACTTTTCAGACCTCCAGTCATGGCTTCGGGAGGTTTTCCTGGACCAGAGCGATTAGATTGGACTGTGGGAGTCCAATCTACCCCTGTACCTTTTTTCCCAAATCCATCATTTTATCGAATTCGCACTTAAATGCCAAGCTCACTACATCCCCGAACAGAGAGCCATCATATCCTCATCCAGAGACACCCTGTTCCTCATCACTCCTGAAGACATAGACCAGATGATGCAAATTCTTTGTGCTGAATCTGCGTCCCCTTTCAACCTAGAAATTCTCACCGAGCTATATCAGAAGATGAATTTTCCTCAGAGAGCTCAGATATTCGAGCTTTTCCTTCCCACTTCTGCTCAATTTCCTTCCACCAATCTCCCTTACCCTTCATCCATGTTCTCCACCAAGGGAAACCAGGTCATTTCCTCCCTTTGTGCCCTGCTGGGGTACTATTCCGACCAGTGGGTAGACAAGCCCATTCTGAATTTTCTATCCATTTTCTCTAATGACGAAAATCCTACAACACAGTTTGATTACAACACCTTCTTGGTCGACAATATTCACGAACAGTTCGTGAATTTTGGCACAGAAGGCATGTTCAGATACTCATCAATATTGGTGTACATGTTTGTCTACTTCCAAGCAGATAAATTCAGTTTCTCCATGCAGAAAATGGATGCAGACGAAAGGCCTCGGCCTGTCACAGCATGGACTTCTTTGTTGAAGCACAACTCCACAGAGTATAACTTCAAGGCATTCATTGATTTTTTCTACCACTCGGTGGTAAACATGTTAAGCGGTAGGCCCGAGCCACGAATCAACGACGAACTCTAGAGAATTCTGCATCTCTCGGAGAATACAAATACCGTGGACTGGTACTTGTATCAGAACCACACCGATATCATAGTTTTCGGGTGCGAGTTGGCACCCTACAAGTTGCCCAAATATGTGTCCGTAAGAATTTTTGCTTTAGAGTACATAAGACAAATTATGAATTTTGATGATATTCATTTCGTATCATCAAAGAAGAAGCAGGAACTTCGGATCAAGGGGCAAATTGACTCCTTCATTTGCAACAGTCGAGGTGTCGGAGAAGAAGCTGACCGGATGCTGAAAGAGATGAGGTTTTTCTTAAGCTTCCCATGGCACTATGATCCATGCGGGATCATTTCAGAAATGCAGGTGAAAAATAAAAACATCCCGTATGTTCACGAGTCCAAGCCTAAGATCGAAAAATTTGTCAATCAGATAGTGTGGGTGCTTGATACATTGATCGAAGCGGAACAACAGGTTCCCCCGGCCACTGTACCACCAACTACTACACCACAGGTCCCTAAAGAAAAGAGGCCTCCACAAGATTCGTCTCTGCCTGTCAAGGAGGTGTCATCTGAAGAGTTCCAGCTGCACACGAAGAGGCCCAAGACAGTTTCAGTCCCCGACCAGACAGAAGAAAAAGAGACTCCACCTACCATAGTGACCAAGTCTGTGATCCCTCCTTTTGGTTCCAGCCTGTATAAGGAGATCACCACGACAGTGCCAAAGAAATCCATAGATTCTCCAGTGGACACTCAGCAAGGAAAAACTGGGCCCAAGTTGAGCATTTTCGAGAAGTACGAGCTGATTAAGAAAATAAATCAGACCCTTACCARCAATACTTACGCTCAGTTTAGGAAGCAGTCGTCCACTAYGCAGCATAGGCTGCTGTCTGCATTTGACACAGAAAGAGGCAGGATGCACATGGCCTTCCTTCAGGCGCAGGTACCAGACCCCAAAGTAATCACAGACTACAGGAGAGCCACCTTYGAGTTCCAGACAAAGGATGTGCATCCAGTAGATCAAATGGATCTGCACAAGCAGATAGGAGAGATGGTTTTCCATACACTGGCACATGCTCCTGCTTCTGCMRCAAAATTACAGGTATCATTGAACAGCGCTCAGACACAGCTTAAGCTGGAAAAKATATCATCTTTTGCGAAGGACAACAGAATCAAGACCTTGGAGGAGCTGGTTCTAAAGATCGGCTATGATCCTTCAAATGTCAAAGTTGCAGAAGAGATGATAAAGAAGAAGAATGCAGACATCGCATCCTTAAGAAAATAGCTGAAGCTCTCGCCCATAGAGGACTCACARGCGAAGGAGATAGCAGAGAAAGAAGGTGAGAAGGATGAGATGCTAAAGTTGATCATGGAGCAAAATGCTCAGCTCAAAGAAATGGAAGCTGAGATGGAGAGATTATTGAAAGAGAAAGAACAGATGAAGCCAATGGAAGGCATTCCATTGAGTGCTATCCCAATTGCAGGATTGAGCACTGCAGCAGTAACAACAATTCCATCAGCAACACCAGTGGCATCACAAGAGGGAACAATTGACCTCACCAAATCTCTAGAAAAGATGAACCTACAAGAGACTGAAATCAACAGGCTTAAGAAAGAAGTTGAAAGCCTCCAGGAACTCAAAACTTCTTTCCAGACCAGTCTCTCCAAAGAGAAATAGGTAACTGAGCAGCTAAAGAAGGAACTACAACAGCTACACAAGCAAACCATGGCAGGAAAGACTTTTGCTGAGGTCAAAGAAAATGTATGGACAGATATCACAAAGTCCATAAATGAGATATGGCCCATAATCCAAATTATGTTTGAACAGAATGAGTTGCTCCAGAGGAACAAACAGGCCATTGAGAAAATCAAAGTAGAATTGGGAGATAGACTAACTCAAGCAAATGATATCATCAAATTCCTAAATTCTAAGACCAGAGAAGAGCTAGAAGAGTTGAAGATAGAGGACAGAACAGAAACTATCCTTGAGGTCAAAAGAGTTTTGACCAAGAGAGGGTTAATGCTTCAACTAGAAGAAAAGGTTTAGACCATGGACCTGGGGGTACAAAAGTTCTTCAATAAGATTGATGCTCTCCAAAAGAAATTCCTACCTGGTCTGAAGGTCATTAATGATAAACTAATGACACTCTCGGATTACAAGAAGAGATTGGCTGAGGTGTCTAAGGACAATTCAAAGTTCGTCGGCGTACAAGGGAGCATCACTGGAAAAGCATTCCTGGACGCTCTTCAATTTGACATCATCATCCAGCACGAGATTCGATACATATTCCTCACCAAGCCCACATTCGCCAAATATACAGAAATGGACGAAGTGTATCGGAGACTACTCAAAGTCACGGTGCCTAGTCATATCAGATGGGAGGAACTCTGCGATATGCTCGATTAGCAGATGAGCTATCCAGGTCCAGTCACTTGTCCAGTCAGAAGAGGTTGTGCAGAAACCTCGCCAACGGCCTACCCCAGAAATTCAGCAAGCAGTTACACCAAGTCATCAAGCAGTTTTGATTAGTTAAATTAGTTAGACTAAAAATAGAATGAGCACGTTATGATCAGTTATGACAGGAACGTTTGTAATTGGAATTATAAATACTTCACCTTTCGAAGTATTGAGGGTTGTTGATCTTTACACCCTGAAGCTATCAAACTGTAACGATTTTTTGAAGAGATCCGCCATTAATGAAAAGGAGGCACTTTTACAGGATTCTTGCGTGTATTCACTCGTGATGTTATTCTCTAAGTTGAATGTAATTCTTGCTTTGTGATCATTTTGTTTTCTAAAACTAATCTTTAAGAGTAACGCATGTTGTAGGATTTATCTTGGATACCCTGTTTCCAACTTTTAAGATTTTAATGTTTATCTTCTGATGTTTTCAATTAAGAAATTCTTAACTACTTCTTAGTTGGATTTGTCTTTCTCATCTTTTCTTCTGTCCATCATTTAAGCTATTAAAGATTCAATGAGTATATTATCTCGCCCTATGGAAGTCTTCTTTTCTCGTTTCTGGTGGTTTTTCATATTTAATTAAATACAGACCCCATAGCCCAATGGATGTGTAGACTGTCTCAACCAATTTAAAACACTTCTACAACAAACATCTCTTGTTTATTTACCTAGACTAACATCTAAAGTTAAAAACAAAGCTAAATCATATATAGAGATCCCTCTCTGAAGCTGGAAGGGCTAGATCCCAGCTTTAAAAGCGGTTGGATAAAGTTACATTTGTGGATTCCTTCTTACTCAGCCTCTAGGAAATTTACAGAGTGCTAACATTACCCACGAGTACTTTCACAGAAATGATAAGGATGGTTCATTATGAGACCCCCTTTCCCTTGGCCATGCAACCAAAGGTCACTGCCCTGGCGTGGTAACTAGATAATGGCAATTTCATACTGTTAGGTACCTATGAACATAGTGGGCTAGCTTGTGATGAGACCCCCCATCCTCTTGGCTAGGTCTTATCTTTTTCTGTTATTTTTCTTCGGGTCCCTCTTGTTTCTTATCGAGAGGCCTTTTATTGCCTTCTCGGGGATCCCTGGGCAAGGCATCTCTAGGTTTTATTTTCTATGGATTTTATCTTTTACCAGTTTCTTTTACCCACTGGGCCTTTAGCCCCTTCTTCCCACAGGATAAAGTGTAACCCCACAAATAGGTCATCCTAATGCCCAGACTAGGGGAATGGGATAAATGAATGGGAGATAAGATGTAAAATAATAATATGGTGGGAGCGGACGATGGCTCTTCAAAATCCCCCTTGGTGGCTAACCAAACCTATGGAGACAAGATTTGCTAGGGCACCCCATTAATCCCCCCAACCATGGTCAAGTGGGTTAGTGTAAGATCCAAGAAGTCGTCAGAAATGAAAGGAATCTGATGCATATATCTGAGAGTTATAATGATCAAACATAACACGTACTATGATACCTGGACCAATTACCTCATGGAGCAAGAGTCTTCTCTGATGAAAGCCCAAGCCGAAGGTGATGGATGTTGTTGCTGCTGACAGGACAAGTCTGATGAAGAAGAAGAAAGATGGGCCCTCCAGGGCCATGCTTAGGTCAATCCTGCTCTCGGTACTCCATGTCTAGGACCTATGGGCATTGAGACATGATCTCCTAGTTATCCCTAGAAATTGGGGATAACATCTGGCTCCAACTCGGGGACATGTGCTCACCGTAGAGTGCATGAGAACCTCAACATCTCTAGCATAAACCTGCAGACCTGCTCACACTCGAAAAAGAGCATCAACAACAAAGGTGGGGTGGTATTGCCACCNTATACGACCGAAATAAAAAAATCAACATGCACATGAGGAAAACAACTAACATGAAATGCAAATGGCATAATACACAGAAGAATGTCTACTTACCTATACTCACCTGTGCAGTCATGTGTCCAGGGGATAGAAACGCTTGATATGTAAAGTGTTTACCGACAGTTTCATAATCTCTCCTTCCATTGTCTCCAGGTTGAAAGAATTCTTACCTGCACAAATTTCAATCTTGTAAGGGCCTCCCCATAGGCTGTCAAACTTTTTGTGCATTCCAGGATTCTCTTTTCTTTTATCCCATAGCAGGACGAGATCTCCTTTTGTGAAACTTCTTTCTTTGGCTTTGTGATCAAAGGTGTTCTTTATCTTTTCTTGGTTTCTTATCATTTGACCCAAGGCACTTCTTCGTGTTTCATCTAGTTCTATCAGCTGATTGATCCTTCCTTGGATTGCCTCTGCATCTGTGGCATATTGTTGAGAAAATTGAAGGATAGGGATTTGGAGGTTCACAGGAAGTTTTGCTTCAAGTCCATATACTAGCTTAAAAGGAGTCTTCCCTATGGACATTTTTGTTGTTATTCGATATGCCCATACTGCATATTTTATTTTTCTATCCCATGACTTCTTATTTTCTCCGACAACCTTTTCTAGAATATTCATGAGGTTTTTGTTGGTTGACTCTGCCAATCCATTTCCTTGCGGGTAGTAGTTTGAGGAATGGGATAGGGTAATTCCATATTTGAAACAAAATTCTACCAGAGCGTAGGATCTAAAAGCTTTGGCATTATCTATAGTGATCTTGGAAGGGGTGCCAAACCTAGTTATGATCCGATCTTCCAAGAAGTTCATGACTACTTCTTCGGTGGCCTTTTTTGTGGGAATTGATTCAACCCATCTAGTGAAATAGTCTGTAGATGTTAGGATCCACCAATAGCCATTACTCGAATTGTCTTTGAATTCACCAATAAAATCCAAACCCCATTGCTGAAAGGGTGCCTCTACTATGACCAGTTTCAAAGGATGTGCTGGGAGTCTTGGTTTTCCAGAGAAGTACTGGCAAGGTTGGCAAGATCGAATGTGCTGATAAGTATCTAAAAAGAGTGTTGGCCAATAATAACCAGCCCTCAAGATCTTATGGGTAGTAATACGAGCAACAAAGTGTCCACCACAATGCCCAGAATGCAATTCTTCCAATATTTTCTTTGCCTATTCCTTGTTTACACATCGAAGTATAACGCCATCAGGATTCTTCCATCCAAGTCCATCCTCGGTCAAACAATATTTCATAGCCTTCAATCTCAAAGCCCTTCTCTTGTAATCGACTAAATGATCAGGGCAAGACAAGTTATTTAGATAATAAACTATATCAAAATACCACTCGTCATGTTCTAGTTCACTCATCATTACATTCACTTGCTCATTCTCACCCATCTATATGGCTTCCTGATTACTTTCGGTCAAAATTTGGGCCAAACCTTGTCCTTTTATTATCTTGGTGGGTTTTGTTTCTAAGTCATACTCCTGGATTTTGGAAACCCACTTTCCTCGAGTACCCATGCAATCTTGTTGTGATAAAACATCCTTCACGGCTAGGTACGGGACATAAGCCTTGATTTTATTGTAACCGATGTAGTTCTTGAAATGTTTAAGGGATTTGACCAAGGCATAGGCTTGCTTTTCTGTGATGGAGTAGTTCAACTCTGAATCCTTTAGGCCATTTCTCATAAAGGCCACGGGATGTTCATAGTTATCAACGTCCTTCTGCATCAAGACACCTGCAATAGTATCCTGAGATGCAAATGAGAATATTATGAAATCTCGCGAAAAATTAGGCGTAATCAAGACGGGGGCTTGGGAGATGGAGTTTTTGATATCTTCAAAAGATATGTTGGTATCCTCTCCCCACCTGAAAGAAACTTCCTTTTTCAGTAGAGCGCTTAATGGTTTTATCCTCTCAGCAAAATTTGGCACAAATCTGCGGATGAAGTTGATTTTTTCGAGAAAAGATTGTAGGGATTTCTTGTTGATCGGAGGGCAGACATCCTTTATTGATTGGACTCTTTTGAGATCAATAGAGACTCCTCCTGGTGAGGCCACATGTCCCAACAGTTTTCCTTCATCAATCCCAAAAACATACTTTTTAGGATTCAATGAGATACCATACTTCATGCATCGTTCAAAAACAATTCTGAGGTGGGAGAGATGGTATTTCCTATCCTTGGAAACAACTGCGAGATCATCTTGGTAAATTTCTATGATTTTTTGTATAAGGTCCCTGAAGGAAAAGATCATTTCTCTCTGAAAAGTGGCACCAGCGTTCATAAGACCAAACGACATTCTCAAGTACATAAAAGTTCCCCAACGTGTAGTGAACGTAGTTTTGAGTTGGTCCTCCCTTTTGAGTAAAACTTGGTTGTACCCTGAGAACCCATCTAGCATAGACATCATCCCCGCCCCTGTGACCCACTGAAGCAAATGTTCCATGTTTGGGAGGGGATAATTATCCTTTAAAGACAACTGGTTGATATTGTGGAAATCAACACACAAGCGAATATCACCATTTTTCTTACGAACAACTACCAAGTTTGACATCCAAGAGGAATACCTGATAGGGGCTATGATACCAGTGTCAACCATCTTTTGGAGTTCCTTTTGTATCTGGCTTGCCAATTTTGAGTTGATATGCCTTAGCTTTTGTCGGAATGGCTTGGCTCCTTCTACCAAGGGTATAGCGTGTTGGATGACATCTCCCCTATAGGCCTTTAAATCATCATAGTTCCAAGAAAAGGTGTCTCTGAATTCTCTGATGAGCTCTAGTATTTCCTTCCTCTCTTTCTCAGTGGTCCCTTTTCCTATCTTGACTATCCTTGGGTCCATCTCCGTACCGATATTGAATTCCAAGGCTTCCTCAGCTTGCTTATTGGTTCTTTTTCCTTTGAAAACATCATGTCTATCAAAAAGGTTTTCTAGAGGAATACAACCCTTTGGTAAGGTATTGTTTTGCAAGTTGATGACTTCTAAGTCCATAGAGTCATCCAGGAAAGCAACTTGCGAGTCGGTAAATTCTTTACTATTTTCCATGAATCTGATCATTTGATCGTCATCCTTGAACACTTGCCAATGCTCCAAATTGTCGGGGACAGAAGGTCTAAAAAGAACTTCCATTTTGCATAGGTCATAAAGAGGTCCTTCACATGGTTGTAAAGTGGAGGCTGAGATAGCCAAATCATTAGCCACGTGGTTTTATTCTCGGGGAACGGCTTCGATTGATATTTTTCTGAAAGATTTTGAAAGGGTTTGAGCCACATCTCGATACCTTTTCAACTTCTCATTTTTTGTGGCAAATCTCATCAAAACTTGTGACACAATGAGGTCCGAGTCTCCTTTCACTTCCAAGACTGTAACCCCTTTGTCGATTGCTAAATTAAGTCCCAGAATCAAAGATTCATATTCAGCCACATTGTTGGTGCAATGTAATTCCAACCTATATGAGTGGTAGAAAATCTCACCTGAGGGAGCTGTTAAAACTACTCCAGTGCCTGATCCAAAGCTTGAGTGTGACCCATCGAATTCCAAGGTCCAAATTCCTTCTGTTTCTTCAACGGTGTCCATATCCAACTTCCCTTCCTGAATGAACCAATCATTGAGGCCACTATTGATGCATAAAAGTTGATCATTTACCTCATCGGGGGTCTCGACTGGTGATCCAACAAAAGGCTCATTATAGACGGTGAAAAACCCCCCTTCAGGATGAGAAATAGTGGCTCTGGATTGCTTCTTGTAAATGCTTCCATTTAAGTGTTCAATGAGGTCATTGCGGAGAATAATCCCGAAATTATTTATATCATCTATAATGACCACATTTATCAGGAAAGGAGCACTGGGGCAGGAGTCAAATGCCACCTCGAGGTTGTTAATGATTCCTTTTGCGAAATCATCTCTGGTGTTTGCTCATGAGATCTTCAGACCCAATTGATGCATAACTTCTTCTGTCATTATGTTGGTTGTGGCACTTGGGTGCAGGAGGCAGTTGTGAAGGAGAAAATCTTTGACCCAGAGGGAGACATAAAAAGGTGTGAACTCACAAACTCTAGAATCAGGGTGTCCCACCTCGTGAATAAAAAGAAAGAAATCTTCAGGGAGATTTGGTTCAACATTTTTGGTTGAGACATCCCCAACTTCATCCTCCGGATGGGCCCTTTTTGGCGGGGTTTCTTGAGAAGGAACAACACTTTCATGAGAAAGGCTCCATTTCCTTTTGGTGGGAGTGAGTTCGACCTGGAGGATCCTTGGAGGTTCAAGTTTTGCCATAGGTTCATTTCCAGGATCCCATAGTCCACAAGTTTGTGTCAGATTTCTTTGTTGAATGTAGTCATCAAAATCAAGATTTCTTTCAATTTGAAAGGCCAGGTCTTGCACTTCTTCTAAAATTGTTGGTGACTGGTCCTTAACGTTGAATTGTAAGGTTCCTTCTAAAGAAGACAAGAAGTGATTGATGATGGCTTGTTCTGAGCCCACCTTTGATCAGATCTTTTTGAGTAGAAGGTTGAACCTATCACTGAAATCTCTGATACTTTCACAGGGTCCTTTGCAGATGTTGAAGTATTGAGAAAAGGAGTCTTGTGAGTGTTCACTATCACAACACCTTATTTTAAAGGCTTTTTGTAGTTCTTCGGGGTTTTTTATACTTCCCTTGGGACACCCATCAATCCAAACTTTAGCATCTCATGTAAGGGAATTTGCAAAGAGCCTCATGAAGACATCAGGGTGATCTTGACTAGCCAAATGAAAATCAACACTGTCGCAGAAATGGGTCCAATGTGAGTTTCCAGGGGTACCCTTTTCTGAAAAGAAAGGTAGCCAAGAGTTTGCATTTGTGGGTAAGTCATGTAGTCCACCTTGGATGTTGTTGAAGTCAAAACAGTTGAAACTCTCCGAGTGAGACCATTTGTGAGGATTTGGATTGATTGGAGGCACAGGGTTTGTTAGAGTGATGGTTGCCACAGTGGTGGGATTTGAATATTGTCGCCCACTACAGGTCATCATTGATGGAGTCACTAGATAGTTTTTCTAAAACTATCAAAGAATAGGGGAATAAAATCTAGTGGAGTCGCCAGGTAAGCTTGTAAGAGAAAAGGTCCTTGAGGCAAGGCTTACTAAAATATTTGTCGTTTGAGGAAGATTGAATCAGTGTTCCCCGGCAACGGCGCCAAAATGTTATTGCACAGTTTGTAGTTTAGGTCACAGGCTAAAGGATAGAGGACAAACTAGCGCAACATGAACCTTCCCCACCCACTGTCACCTCGATGGGGAGGTTATTTCTATTTAGGGAGGTTATCCCAGGGGAGACGTCCCCGGTAACCTGGGGTTTGAAGATGCAGAAGATACAAGGTTAAGTTTAAGAGTTCCCTTCTCACAGGTTACCACTAGTGTCAGATAGTCTAGCTAATCAGCCAATAAAAGAAGTTCATGCCCTGTTGAAAACATCTGCCCGGAACAAGACAAAAGAAACACAATATATACTTGCAGGCTATAACTCAAAGGGTTAGTACTTCTTTGACTATCTGATTCAATAAGAAATTGTAAAACAATAGATATAGAATGAAGTCAATGTTGTGTCAATTAGCTATGAAAGATTATAAATTCATCAATATCTACCAAGATGACTGAGCTAATAATATGTCCAATCAACCATTTATTTAATAAATGATTCAAATCATCACTTAATTGCTTATATTACACTTTTGCTGCATCAAGATGAGATATTCAACTATGGCGTCAACCTTAGTTAAGTTAGTTAGGGTTTCAGAATTTAAAGTTTCAAAGGTAGTTTTGCACACTAAAGCTTCAACGTTGGAGATCAAATCAGTGCCTTAGGGTAAATGGAGTCAAAGATAAGGGCACAAGGTCTCAGAAAGATGATGATTCAAAGACTAGAAGGTAGGGTTTTATGGTGCTGCAAAGGCAGGGCCCTAGAATCAAAACCCTAAGGGAAAGAGGCTCACTCTGGTGTTGCTTAAGTAAGGCCTCGTGCTCTTTCCTCTTTCTCTAAATTAACTTGGAAGAATGGCTAGCCTAAAGCATAAATCTAAGGGAGAAAGTGTTGCAATGACAAGGCTTTCAAACCCTAGAAGGTGAAAACCCTAGGTGTAGGCAATCTAGGCCTAGGACATCTCCTCTTTTCAACTTATAGACTTCAATGCTAGCTCAAAAGAAAGAAGACAAGTGTAGCAACGACTAGGCTCTATCTCTTTTCTTCAATGGATGAAAAAATATTTCTCAACAAAGGGACATGTAACAATAACCTACTTGTGTGCTTGTTACCTAGGGTTTTAAATCAGCAATACAATAAGAAAATGCAATAAATTATACCTACAACCATTCATTTAAGAAGTTTTGCAAGAAAATTCACTTACATGTCATGAAGAAAAGCACAAGCAAACCCTAGTTGTAAACCTTCCTTGAGAGAAATTCCATAAATGCTAAAAATATTCTTCCAATAGCAAGTGTGCCTCACTTTAGACAACAAATCTACCCTAGTAGGGCGCAAAAATTAAATCTCACTTGTGTGAGTGAAGTGTGTTATGTCAAAATGAGGGAAAACATCCTCAATTTGTATCATCCAATGACCCTTAATTAAAAATTAGGTCATTAAAACAACCGACAAAGCTGACTACTAAAAATCATACTGTTTTACATTTAACTGATAAATAAAACCCTAAATGAGTATTAAGCATGATGTCTAGCCCCTCTGAGGGAGACGTTGGCCCTTTTTAGGGAAAATCTCAACACTAGAAGACAAACATTGGCCCTCTCTGGGCCTCCAAACTCTGCCACACATGCCAAACTGCCCTGTAAAGTTGGCACACACTGGAGGTGATGTCAATGATCTCTGGAGGATGTCCTAGGTCAACAGAGGGACACGTTCCACCTGCAGTGGGTCAACCCCCTAGGGTTGGGCCCACCCAAGGCGTCCTGGATGAAAACGTCCTTCTTCTTCTCTCGTGCAAATGCTCGATCAATCACTGTCTTGTCTCTGCCCCTGATGAGGTCCCAACAACCATCTGATGGGCTCTTTAGCCCCATGGAGGTATGAACTGATCATCTCCCCATGTGTACCGGTCCACCTAGTACCTGTCCGTCGGGTATGGTCCTACACATCGAAATTTTTTCCCTCCATGGGCTCATTAGTCCTCAGGATCATAGCAATGTCAATCATATTTCATCATTAATTTGATCAAATGCATGCATAAGACCCCTAGCATATCATCTAATAGCTCAAAGACATTACACTGACCTACTATACATTGGGCCAACATCCATAAGAAAAGGAAAGTTCCCAAAGGATATCATCCAAGCCATGTAATACGAGATGGTGTGGTCTAAGGATGTCCAGACATAGTGAAAACCAGGGGTGGATATTATCCGTGGGTGCCTTTGTAGGAGGTGAGCTGTACCTATCATGGATGTAATTCTTTTCAAGCCCTTTATTGCCTTTATTCTTTCTTTTATTCATTTCTTTTTCTTCTTTTTCATTTCAAGGTCCAACTAGAGGACACTGCCTTGGCATGGTGACCAGAGCTGACAGTGTTACCCACGAGTACTTTCACAGAAATGATAAGGCTGGCTCGTGATGAGACCCCCTTTCCCTTGGCCATGCAACCAAAGGTCACTGCCCTGGCATGGTAACCAGATAATGGAAATGTCATACTGTTAGGTACCTATGAACATAATGGGCTGGCTCGTGATGAAACCCCCCATCCTCTTGGCTAGGTCTTGTCTTTTTTTGTTATTTTTCTTCGGGTCCCTCTTGTTTCTTATCGAGAGGCCTTTTATTGCCTTCTCGGGGATTCCTGGGCGAGGCATCTCTAAGTTTTATTTTCTATGGATTTTATCTTTTACCAGCTGCTTTTACCCCCTGGGCCTTTAGCCCCTTCTTCCCACAGTATAAAGTGTAACCCCACAAATAGGTCACCCTAATGCCCAAACTAGGGGAATGGGATAAATGAATGGGAGATAAGATGTAAAATGATAATATGGTGGGAGCAAACGATGGCTCTTCAAAATCCCCCTTGGTGACTAACCAAACCTATGGATACAAGCTTGCTAGGCACCCCGTTAATCCCCCCAACCATGGTCAAGTGGGTTAGTGTAAGATCCAAGCAGTCGTAAAAAATGAAAGGAATCTGATGCATATATCTGAGAGTTATAATGATCAAACATAACACATACCATGATACCTGGACCAATTACCTCATGGAGCAAGAGTCTTCTCTGATGCAAGTCCAAGCCGAAGGTGATGGATGTTGCTGCTACTCACAGGACAAGTTTGATGAAGAAGAAGAAAGATGGGCCCTCCAGGGCCATGCTCAGGTCAATCTTGCTCTCGATACTCCATGTCTAGGACCTGTGGGCCTCGAGACATGTTCTCCTAGTTATCCCTAGAAATCGGGGATAACATGCTCTTTTACATCTTACCTCTTTCTAGAAGTAGCATGCTCTAGGTATGTTCCATCTTACATGAATTTAGGTGGGTGATTGCATGATGCTTAAATATCTTAGCAATTCCAAAAAACCATTTTCTTCTCCAAAAACTATTATATTGAGAGAGATGTGTAAATTGATGTAATGTTTTGATGTAATATTGACAAAACAAAATTCAACAAAAATAATAAACGGAATAAAATAAATCATAATTTAAATGGGGTTAAAATCTTAAGAATAAATAAATAAATGTATAAAATACAATAAATTAAAGAAAAATAAATTGATACATTTTTATTTGTAAATTTATCAAATTTATAGAAAAACCAAATCCTTTTAAATGCAAACATTTTTCAATTTTTTCGTGCATAAAAAAAACTTACACTTCTAAACATTTGATTTGTATAAATCCAATTTCTCTTCAAAATAGTTATAAATGTACTTGGGAAATTCCCAGTATTTTGTTATTATTTAAATCAATATAATTTGGTAAATGTGTTCCAATATTTTGTTATTATTTAAATCAATCTAGTTTGGTAAATGTGTTCTGATTCCGTTGTATAGTGATACATAATAAATCTGCATTGGAATATCTACATTACAAAAAGACCACCTCATATTATAAGTTTACCAAGACCAAAATACCACCTAAAATAATTTTATTGATACCAAAACATCACCTACACCCAAAAAAAATACCACCTAATCATAAGTTTATCAAGATCAAAATTAGGTTCAAATTCATCCTATCTTTCCATGTTAATGTTCTTCATGTTTGCAAGTCTTGAACATATTACCAATAATTTTCCAAGTTGTGAGAGTGATAGTGATTGTAGTCCTTAACCTTAGCATATGTGTTTCTCATTATTATTTCAGTATAAGAGTATTATTGTGGTTTGGAAAGTGACAAATCTTTTTTGTTTCCTATTCTCAAGAAATAATTGACTCAGTTTCATATTCTTGTGACAAGTTGAGATCCTATCTCCGGTTAGATTTATTATTGTATTTTGGTTGCTATTTCTTTCATTAACACTTCAACATTAAACTCTACTCGTGAGTGATTAATTTCACATCATTGGTATTAGAGAAATTATAATCCTCTTGGGATTGGGGTTTATCACTCCTCCATTTCTTTTGTTTGCTTGATTCAGATTTGGAGATTATTTTATTTATTCTTCTATAGATAGCTTGCGACACATTGATTCATTTGAGCATTCATGGGTCTGTGATTCCTATTCGCACTATTATAAATCATTGAGCTCTTGTTCTTTGTCTTAGAAATGGTCTTGCATTGTAGATCAACCTTTGTACACTTAGATGTATCATATTGTTGCCTATCAAATATGTGTGAGCTTTCCTTAAATCATACCTTGGCCTCTAATCCATGCCTTGATTTTTGAGGAGTTAGATCTATTTTTATGACAACACACTCACATGAGAGATCATGTCCCTCTTTGTAGCTCTTCAAAGGTGGTTTAGCCTAGTTTGATTGGTGTTGCAATTTCTCTCTCTTATCTTTCATTTATTCTTGCTATATCCCTACACATTTGTGATCATATATATGCAATCTTAGAGATGAGCTTAGACTTAGCACAACCTCCTTTGGATTTGAATAATCCTTTCAACTTAGATATGAGGTTTCATGGCTCCAATCATGTTATCAAATAATAGCATCATATCCTTTCAGTGACTTAATTCAACAACAAAACCCATAACACACAACCTCTTATTAAATTGTGGCCCTCCTCTTTTGTTTTGGGCAACTTACACTTAGCCTTCTTCTAAACAAATCTCTACTCATGGAAACAAACCCATGGTCCTTACTCTTGGTGTACCATGGCCCATCTCTCCCAAATCATCAATAATACTACAGGGTCACAAATGCATGGATGCATATGGTAAATGTAAGCATGACCATGGGTTGTCTTCTACAATAAATAGTGGAGGTCTTTGGTAAACAATAAATAGTGGAGGTCTTTGGTATAGAGTAGCAACCAATGCTCCCTCGTGTTTACATAAAAAAAGATACACAATCTACTCTATGGTAATGAAAGTTTTCTCGTGATAGCGTATTTCAGTTTTGGCACCATTTCCATAGAGAATAAACCATATTTCTGAGCATAAGGGTAGCTCCATTCGTGAATTGTACTTCAATTTCATCACCATTTCCATTGAGTATATGACGTGTAAAGTGGTTGTTCACGTCAAAACATATTCCTCGTGACAATTGAGTTGTTGGATTAAAGGTTAACTCAACCATAGAGCCAATCCAAGACATAATTCTAAGGTGACCATTGTTTTCTTGGAGAGACTATATGCAAGACTTCCCATAATTTAATATTAAAGTGGAAAAGTTGCAATTTTTTTAAAAAGCAAAGCAAAACAATTATTTAGGTAACTTCTACCGTGTATATTTTGAATAGAGTTGGTTTTAACCAACTTATTCACTTTATAGGTTTTGATCATCATAATTATATGGGAATTTATTTTAGCCTATGAAAAATAATTGTTTTCATAAATTTCAAACCTTTTTGCAAATCAATTTTTCAAGGATTGTGCAAGTGGTTATTTCCCTCTCGTGTCAAAAGATAATGACCACATGAGCCATGGAAACAATGGTTATTTCCCTCTCGTGTCAAAAGATAATGAACACATGAGCCATGGAAACAATGATGCTTGTTGAAAGGGTGGTATAATGGACAAACATGATGGTCTCGTTACCTACAAAGGTTAACGACCTATTCGTTAGCATGTCATTTCTCTGGTGCTCAAAATAGAAGGTGTCCATTTATGATGGATCTCGTGATATGGAAGTGTTCGATAGTTGGATTCTTGACATGGGTATTTGGTTCAATTATAATATGATTTCTCATAATGTGAATGTTCCATTCACCAAGTTGATTCTCACAAGGTTTTTCAAGATTTTGGTTGTAGATTGTATGGTGAATAAAAATCTCATTGCCACTTGGTATGTGCTTGTGGAATCTCTTAGTATTTTACTCTATCTTTCCAACTGCAAACCAATTATAATATGATTTCTCATAATGGAAATGTTCCATTCACCAATCTTTCCAACTGCAAACCAATTATAATATGATTTCTCATAATGGAAATGTTCCATTCACCAAGTTGAATTTCATAAGGCTTTCCAAGATTTTGGTTATAGATTGTATGGCGAATCAAAATTCCATTGCCACTTTGTATGGGCTTGTGGAATCCCTTGTTAGTTTTTTAATGCATGTCCCCGACGCGGTTAGGGTATATAGAGTTGGGTCTCGAGCTTGTTTCTATTAAGGACAATTGTTCTTGCACTCCCAATAAACCATCCATCATGAGAAAAAATAAAGACGATGGGACAACAGATCCTTTCAAAATGATGCTTGAGGAAGCCATTGAGCAACAGACGAACGAGATGATGGACAACTTTGCACAAATCCTTCAACGATTGCCGACAAGCGATGCATCCACCTCAAGTGGAGGTGTCGCCCCCTTCAAGGTACATATCAATTTTGATATTCCTATATTTGAAGGTCAAATAGATGCAAATGTCGTAGATAAATGGTTAAACCTTCTAGAAGGATATTTTTTTGTCCACAACTTTTCCGTAGAGAAAATATTACATTTGTGCTCCTCAAGGCCCTCCCCCATGTCAAATATTGGTGGGAGACTTTTTGTGAGAAAAAGGAAATAGAGGGATCCACATTATTTGTAGTTGCACCCACTTGGGGTTCCTTCATGGATGCTATTAAGGAACAATACTACCCTATTGGAAGTTATGAAGACTCAATGTATACAAGATGGACCACATGACGACAAGAAAGAGACCAAACAGTGCCAAAGTTCACTAATGTCTTCCATGCCTTGCGCACCAAGCTGGGTATCATAGATTTTGAGTGAAATCTAGTGCTCAAGTATCGCGATGGTTTGCATAGATACATCCAGACAGAAATTGAGTTTTTGGACATATCATCCTTGGGTGCGACCTATCGATACATCATTAAAATCGAGCAAAAGATGAAACAAAAGACATGGAAGTTTGGGTCTGGGAACTCATCACAATGGAAGTAGGGCAAGGGATATTGATATTATGGTAGCTACGGGAGGTATTTACCTCCACATGTAACCCTGACGAGAATAGAATATTTTGGGAAGCAAGAAGAAGCCCTAAAGCATTGAAAATAACCCTAGAAGACAAGTCAGCTCAAGGAAATATTTAATATTAAGTATTTAGTCTCCAGAATGAGAAGTCGGCCCAGACAGTTCAGGAAAAAAGTATAAATATAAGTAGCCAAACCTCACTTGACACACACAGCTTGAAATTTCAGCCAAGAAGAATTGCACACTGCAGAAACTGGGCAAGTGTGGAAGTCTGGGTAGTAGTTGCAACCGCAACTACTACAATTTGTATTCTTGGTTTAGGCTCAGACTTTCTATTGGTTATGGTTGGAATTTTTGATAAGTCTTTCTTGGTACATTATCCTTGTTTGGCTATTGGATTTCTTCTAGAATCATTCTTTGTCAAGGTTAAGGTGCTCGGGGGTGGCTTCGGCCTATGGTTGGGTGACAATATTTTTATATTGTCTATGGTTAAATGTGCACATCCATTATTTTCTAATAGGTTATGGGCCCACCCTATCTTCAAACAGTTTAACCGTTGGAAGATAGATTGGGAGGATTTTCTTAGTTACAGTTGCAGTTGCATCCAGTTTCCTTTGCTGCAACAACGAAAACCTAACCCTCTTGTTGAGGCACCTTAAGTGAAGTGATTGACCTAATTTCTAGATATCTCAGTGTGCCCTAGCCTAGCGCACCTCCTATTACTCTCAGCAAGCCAAGACATCAAGTTCAAGTTTTTGGTCAAAGTCAAAGGTTGACTAAGTCAAAGCAGTTATTACCTACTTTATGAAGTTAGAAAACAAGTTAGAAGGGGCTTCTAACTTCAGAGCATGGAAGACAAGGATTGACCTCATCCTTGCCAAGAATAGAGTGTTGGATATCATGAAAGGAAAGATCGTGGAACCAAAGTTCGAAGAAGGAAAAGAGAAGGAAGCTCAGAATGTTGTAGTTATGGAGAAGTTCAAAGACAATGACATCAATGACATGAGTATCATAGTGGACTATATAAAAGACCACTTGATACCCTACATCTCCCATCTTGACTCATCTAAGAATATGTACGATGCCCTAACAAACCTCTTTTCAGTTAGAAACATTGGACAAGTAATGAGTCTGAAGAATGAGCTTTGTGACATGAAAATGAATGACGATGACAACATAACATCATACCTTGTGAGAATCTCTCAGTTAAGAGATCAACTACAAGTTATTGAAGAAATAATTTCAAAGAAGGAATTGGTAAATATAGTACTCAATGGTCTTCCCAAGACATGGGATGCATTTTCCGCAAGCATGAACACAAGGAAGGAGTATCCCACATTTGAAGAAATTTGGACTTGTTGTGCACAAGAAGAATCAAGGATTAGTGCAAAAGGGAAACCCCAAAAGAAATACGATGATCAAGCCTTCACAACAAGGTTCAATAATTTCAGGAATAAAAAGAAGTTTGGCTCAAGGAAGAAACCAAATCAAGAGAAAGATATGTCAAAAATACAATGCTTCAAATGTCGAAAATATGGTCACTACAAGAATCATTGTCTCGAGTTAAAGAAAATGAAGAAAACACACAAAACATCATTTGTCGAAGAAAGGGAACCCTCAAGGAAGGCCAAGAAGGATAAACCAAACTTCTTCTTCTAAGACAAGGTAACAATATTCTTCATAATTCTTGTACATACCATGTTTACATAGTTTCTGTACATATCTTGCATATCTATTTCTTAGAAGATAAGATGTTCAAAGAGAATCAATACCTATGGAAGAACAACAAGATAAGGATTTCTATCACGATGACTACAAATCAAGCAATACACATGAAAATATGAAGAACATCGACAACCCCTGGTAACAATTCATGTGGAAGTTATTAACATAAGTAATAGCTGCAAGATAAGCCAAAATCAGAATCAAAATTGAAGAAACTTGGAAGAAGTAAAAACAGAATGAAGTCAACAATCAAGAGGAAATTGGAAAAAGACTTGTGACACTTTGCAGAAGGAAATAAGGATGCAGACGCAAGCGTGGACTCTCTTACATGGAGGGAGCCGATTATATAATTCCAAAATAAGAGCATACATGAAGCAAGGATTAGGAGGGAGATAATCCTAAATAATATGATCCATTGAGGATTATGAGTATCTATCCATGTTCCCATCAATGGTAGCATCCATGAAAAGAAACACGTGTTCAATTTGACTTTAGAAGAAGTTTTTTTTCTTCAAAAAGAAGCCTTAAAGTATCCATGGTTGTCCATCCACATCCATGATCATGTGATGAAAGGAAGAAGTCAGAATATTCAGAGCATGGAATCTATAGAAAACTCCATGGACCCAAGAAGCTAAAGAGAAACATGAGGAAAAACATGCAGATTCCAAGAGAGAAAGAAAAGCTAGAACAACCAGTCATTATATCGAGAATCACAAGACTACCAGCTTGGTTTGAACCCACTAGAAGCAATCAAGAAGAAGAAATGGAAGTTGTGATAAAGAACAATGTATGGAAGACTTATGAATGGAATCATTGCGAGATCCAGAACTAAAGGTTCTCCCAGATGGAGGGAGAAGACTATGATGATAGCTTGTTCCAGTAACCAGACATACCTGAGCCATTATATCTCCTACAATATCCATGGGTTGGAGTTTACATCATATGAATGTAAGGACTATTCTCCTCAACAGAGTAATTGAACAAAGATGCATATGTAGAGAAACCTCAAGGTTTTGAAGTATACCAGAAAGAGACTCTTGTATGGAGATGGAAGAAGATCTTGTATGAATTCAAACAACTTGGTGCAGAGCCTCCAATTCACAACATAAGCATGGTGAAAAAATTCTATAACAAAGATATTGTATTAGAATGGTTACTCAGAAGTCCAGGATGATGGATTGCTAATCCATGACAAACTCTCATGATAACAGAAGAAGTGCCACTTGGATATGTTCCAGTTTGAGTCTTTCCACGATGTCATGAGCTAGCAGGAAACAAAAGAGCTAAATCCAACCATGATATACTGTAATGATCAGAGCTATATGAAGCCTTCATAGAAAACCAATGTTCCAGAAATACTGAAGTACATTGAGATCAGAATTACATTCTCTGTTATGAGGTCTAGAAAAGAGAAGTGGTTCTCCAATATATCTCCACAGATGAGCATATAGAAGATATTTTGGTAAAGCCTATGTCCAAGATGAAAAAGTTTGTGTACTCAAGAAACAAGATGGAGCTTGTGGAGACGACTTCCTTATTGAAAAGAGAAGGGATGACTCCCAGGTTGGGAGGGAGCACTGACATGTTATTGATTTATGGACAATCATTTTTTTCAGTTCCAAAAATGGTCCGGGATGAGCATTTCCTTTCTAGTTCGGAAAGTGGTTTGAGATTTCTGACGGACATGCATTTTCGAGTTTGGAAAATGGTCCAAATCGAATGGTCATTTTTGTAATGAAAATGCTCCGATAGATTGTTGATGTACCATAGAAAATGATTCCCCTTATGGCCAGTGTGGGGGAATGGTCTAGGACAGTCTTTCTTCTTGGAAGTCACTCTCAGTAGTGGTCAAGTAGAATGGTCTGCCTCACCAGGAAATCATTCTTTCGAAGTTCATAGTTGTGAACAATTTTGAATAATGGCTCGTTTTGGAGGTTGGTGCAGGACAGTCATTTCCTTAGGAAATGGTCTGGACAGTCATTCCCTAGGGAAAAATAATTCTCTCTAGGTTACACTTTATTTAGTGATGGAGGAATGGCCCAGTTAAGTGAATGTTCTAGGTTCAACAATCAGGGACATGCATTCCCTAGGGTAGACTCATTCTCTCCAGGTTTCACTTTGTTTAGTGTCGGAGGAATGACCCAGTTAGGTGAATGGTCTAGGCTTGGAAATAAGGACAATTATTGTTCTATGATTGAGAAGAATAATCCAAATAGCTCATGGATGATGTTTTAACTTATGAGGGCATATGCTCTTCTAGATCTCATAGATGCGAGTGGAAGAATGGCCCAAATGACTCAGTTTATATCATGATATTTTTTTCTGTGCAGGTTGATATCAGATGATATGATTGCTATGGAGACTATATGTCTCTGGATAGTAGATGTATGCTACTGTGGTGGATGTGTTCCATTGGTTGTGACTATGTGTCACTGATTAAGTAGTTGTGTGCTACTTGGTGTGGTAGTGTACCAGTGGATTGTAGTTGTGTACTACTATGGATAGACATAGTTGTGTTATATTGGATGACATTGTTATGATTTCCATGTAGACTATCAGTAGTGTTGAAAATGATTATCAACTAGATGGATAGTCAGTGTGCTTATAGACAGACATTCTCCAGGTAGAGAATGGTATAGATATAACAAATTGTTGGTGTACATGTATTCTCTCTATGGAGAATGGTCCAGGTTGACAGTTTGTTGACATGTCATGGACTAGTATTTTCCTAAGGCACAGATTGTGGCCTGATTAGGAAAATGGTTCAAGACCGATATTTTCTAAGGCATATAGGTTGAGACAGATCTCTATAACTTGATTAGAAAATAGTCTTAGATTGACATTCCTATAGGAATGGTCTCTGTAGTCCATGGCATAGCTTCTAAAATTTGTTGGGACAATCATTCTTCTAGGACGTATGTTTAGAATTAGAAGAATGGTCCTTGTATCACTCTGTGGAGTGAGTGACTTATTCAACATCATGCCTGACTACTAAGATAGAGTATGGCTTTGAGAGATGATGCAGTTGATGCTATCAGATGATAGTGATGATGGTGTTCGTGATCTAATCATGAGATAGTATGTACGACTATGATGATGCTACCGGTTGAATGGTATGTTTCTGCTCAAGACCATTGCCTTCAATACCTCCCTTGCTAGGAGGGAGTGTTGATATTATGGTATTTGCGGGAGGTATTTACCTCCACGTGTAACCCTGACGAGAATAGAATATTCAGGGAAGCAAGAAGAAACTCTAAAGCATTGAACATAACCCTAGAAGACAAGTTGGCTCAAGGAAATATTTAATATTAAGTATTTAGTCTCCAGAATGAGAAGTCAGCCCAGACAGCTCAGGAAAACAATATAAATATAAGTAGCCAAACCTCATTTGACACACAGGTCAAAATTTCATCCAGGAAGAAGTGTGCACTACAGAAACTGGGCAAGTGAGGAAGTCTGGGTAGTAGTTGCAGCCGCAACTACTACAATCTGTATTCTCGGTTTAGGCTTGAAATTTCTATTGGTTAGGGTTGGACTTTTTGATCAGTATTGCTTGGTACATTAGCCTTGGTTGGCTATTGGTTTTCTTTTGGAATCATTCTCTGTCAATTTTAAGATGTTTGGGGCTGGCTTCGACCTATGGTTGGGTGACAATAATGTTATATTGTCTATGGTTAAATGAGCACATTCATTATTTTTTAACAAGGGCAGCCCCAAACCGCATAACAAAGGACAAAGAAAAGATGGGAAACCTCAAGACAACCAGTCCAAGCCGCAAGAAAAGAAGGAAAATGGGAAGACGAAGAAAGATATCGGGAAGTGGTGCAACTTCCATAAGAGCCCTTGGCAAAACAATGTTGATTTTCGCTCAAAGCAGTGATTGGTGGATGAGGTAAAAGCCTTTGAATCAGATGCGGGTTATGACTTTGAGTTAGA
Source organism: Picea mariana (assembly GCA_032191745.1). NCBI lineage: Eukaryota > Viridiplantae > Streptophyta > Pinopsida > Pinales > Pinaceae > Picea > Picea mariana. The sequence goes on along the minus strand of JASDQU010099978.1, from coordinate 450,499 downwards.
ACTAGAAAAGGGGATACATATCATTGACACGGAACCCAGTGCCACCGCTGTTATCACCAAGATCCATCCTAGTGAAACTCATGAGTCAGAGGAAGGTGAGCGTCTCTTTCATTCACAGATGTGGGTGAAAGGAACTTTGTTGCACTTCATCATTGATACCGGTAGATAGAAGAACCTCATCTCAGTAGAGGTTGTCAAGAAGCTAGCCCTACCGACAATGTTGCACCCACATCCCTACACCATCGGATGGCTTCGTCAAGGAAGTGATCTTCACATCAGCCAACAGTGGGACCTGTCATATGACATCAAGCCATTCAAAGATGAGGTATTATGTGATATTTCTCCCCTTGAAGTTTGTGATATTATTTTGGGCCAACCTTATTTGTGGAAACATCATGATTTATATGAGTCTAGGCCTTGCAGTTTTATTATTACTTTGAATAGGAAATTGTAGAGGATACCCGAGGTAGTCCCACCTAGTGATATTTCCTTGATCTCTGCCAAGAAATGTAGGAAGCTCATTTATCAGATCGGGAAGTTTGTCTTCTTCGTGATTCGCTCTCAGGGTGAGAGAAAGGTTGCATCCACATCCATCGCCTCCGTGACTAACCTCTAAACACCACAAAAGTAATTGGATAARGTCATGGAATAATACAAAGACATATTCTCGTCACCTACTGGGGTACCTCTACACTGTCAAGTCAAGCATCCCATCGATTTGACCCCTGACGCACTGCTACCCAATGGGATAGTCTATCAACGATATCTGCTAGAAAATAAGGATATCAAGCATTATATCCAAGAACTAATCCACAAGGGGAACATCTGACCCAACTCATCACCTTGTGGAATCCCAATCGTGCTAGTGTAGAAGAAAGATGGGACTTGGAATCTCTGCATTGATTACCTGGCCCTAAATAAAATCACAGTCAGGAACCGATACCTGATTCCCCGAATCGACGATCTCCTTGATCAAATCAAGGGGGAAATATACTTGAGTAAGATTGATTTGAAGTATGGCTACCATCAGGTCCCAATAGAAAAGACAGATGTATGAAAAAATGCCTTCAAGTCAAAAGAAGGTATTTTTGAATGGTTGGTCATGCACTTTGGTTTGACATTTTCCCTA
>JASDQU010099978.1:364461-448306 GCA_032191745.1 Picea mariana | reverse complement strand
TTTTGCCTTTCCAGGAGATCTCACTTGTATAGTGTGCCCTGCACAAAATAATTGATATAAAATTCTGAAACTCACACCCAAAATACCACAGACTGTACACGATCCATTGCAAATAGTCCCATGCAATTTGGATACTCTAGGAGGAAGTTATGCTTGTTTTACTTGGAACACGATATTGAGACTAGTCAATAGGGCTAGTCAGATACCCTATATTACATAGGGTGTATCTACAAATTTAAGATGACCCAGAATCTGAAATTTTTACCAAAGATACACTACTAATTTATGTAAATGTCCTCCAGAGTTCAGGGTCTGAAACATTACATAAAATGTTTTATAGCGAAAATTCCAAAATGACTCATTTTAGGATGATTCCAGAACCCTATCTTGTATAGGCTTTATCTCCGAAAGTATAAGGCCTCAGGAGCTGAATTGTGAACCCAACGTACCTTGATCCGTCTTCTAAATATCCTCCAAGCCATTCCTTCTGAAATGTTGTAGAAAAATAGTTATAGTGAAAATTCCACGGTGTCTCAGATGTAGCAGCGAAACCCCAAGACCTTGAGCTTTGATACCATATGTTAAGAACCAAACATCAATATAGCATAGAAAAACCTCGGGAAAAGTAATCAACACCTTGAAAAAGAGATAATTTCAGATAATAAACCTCTTTGAGGGGGCAACCTCCTTTTACCCCACTCAAATGTTCAAGTACAAGATGATTCAAAATGAAAATGTCTCCTTGGTATATATAGGAGACTAGGAGGTTTAATGGCCTAAACCCGACATAAATAAAATAACATTACTAATATAAATTACAACTAATGGCCTAAAGCCGACATAAATAAAATAACATTACTAATCTAATATGCCCCAATTAAGTGTTAATGAGCCAATATTAGGGCTTAACACAAACATTCCTAGGATTGCCTTTAAAACTCATGAGGGCCACTATGAGTTTTTGTTCATGCCCTTTGGCTTGTGTAATGCCCCCTTCACCTTCCAAAGCCTCATGAATCATGTTTTTCGTCCTTTTCTCCACCATTTTGTCTTAGTTTTCTTTGATGATATCCTCATCTATAGCAAAACCTGGACAAACAATCTTGCTCATGTGGATTGAGTTCTCCATCTACTCTCTTAGCACCAACGTTTCCTGAAACAGTCTAAATGTGATTTTGGCGCCTTAGAAGTAGAATACTTGGGTCATCTAGTTGGAAAACATGGCATCAGGGTGGATCCTAAAAATATTAAAGCTATGCAAGATTGGCCTCACCCAAAGACTCTTAAGAGCTTGCATGGATTTCTAGGCTTAACAGGGTAATATCGCAAGTTTGTTAAGAATTATGGGAAGATTGCAGCATCTCTCACTGCTCTCCTAAAAAAGAACTCTTTCACTTGGACTCTAGCCATTGCTCAATATTTTCAGACCTTGAAGATGGCCATGTGTACCACTCCAGTCGGATCCCTTCTCAATTTCACAAATACCTTTGTGTTGGAATGTGATGCCTCAGGGAAAGGAATTGGTGTTGTCCTTATGCAAGAGGGTCGACCTTTGTCCTTTACCAGCAAGAGACTATCTGAAAGAAATATGGAACAATCCATCTATAAAAAGGAAATGTTGTGTATTCTGCATGCCGTGGATCTATGGTGTCCTTATCTATTGGGGCAATGTTTCCAAATTAAGACAGACCATCAAAGCCTCAAGTATTTTCTGTAACAATTCATTTCCACCCCAGAACAACAAAAATGGGTGAATAAACTCTTTGGATATGATTATGATATCATTTATAAGAAAGGCATAGACAATGTGGTTGTGGATGCACTTTCCTAAAAATATGAAGACGAAGGATCCCTTTTTTCTCTTTCATTCATTGTACCAGATTGGCTCCAAGCCGTTCGCCAAGAATGGCTACAAGATCCCAAAAGTTCGCAGTTGATTCATCAATTGCAGTCCAAGGTTCCATCTTCCCCAGGGTACTCTTGGCTCCATGAGGAACTTCGATACAAAGGCCATTTGTATTTAAGTAGACAATCAAAGCTTAAATACACAATACTTACTAATCTTCATGCTACACCCACAATAGGGCACTCCGGGTTCACCAAAACCTATGATAGGGTCAAACGTTCCTTTTTCTGGGATGGTATGAAAAAGCACATTCGTACTTTTGTAGATGAATGTGATGTGTGTCAGTGCAACAAGGGAGAAACATTCAAATTGTCAGGCACACTACAACCGCTCTCGATTCCACCTGCTATGCTCATGGTGGTTGTTGATTTCCTTTCCAAGTATGCTCATTTCTTCACCCTTCAACACCTATTTACAACATCCACGGTGGCTCAAATCTTCATGTATCAGGTCTTCAAGATTCATGGCATGCCGCACTCTGTTGTTTCTGATCACAACCCATCTTTCATAAGCAATTTTTGGAAAGAACTGTTCAAGATACAAGGCACCGAATTGCATCCCAACACAACTTATCATCCCCAGACTGATGGCCAAATGGAAGTTGTCAACTACTGTTTGGAAACATATTTGAGGTGTTTTGCCTTGGAAAAGAAATATCAATGGGCTCAATGGTTACCCCTAGCTGAATGGTGCTACAACACTTCATACCATACATCTACACGCATGACTCCTTTTGAAGTGGTATATGGATAGAAGCCACCTTCAGTTCTCTCATACTTACCGGGTGCCTCAAAGGTCCAGGTGATTGACCTAACACTTACAAATTGAGAGGCTATTCTTTGTACCCTCAAAGAGAATTTGGTCATGGCACATAATCGCATGAAACAACAAGCAGATCAAGGTCGCTCTGAATGTCAATTTGCAGAAGGGGTTCAGGTGTCTCTTCGACTGCAACCTTACAAGAAAAATTCCCTCAAGGCCAAGCATTGTCAGAAGCTAGCGCCCAAATTTTATGGTCCTTATACCATACTCAAGCATGTGGGACAAGTCTTCTATCAATTAGCTTTTCCCAACCATTCAAAGCTACATCTTGTTTTTCATGTTTCATGCTTAAAGAAGGTGATTGGAGATAAGTGCCAAATTCAAGCCAACCTTCCAGAGTTAGTTGAAGAAGGATCCATTTGGATATAGCTAGAAGTAGTTTTGGACCAGTGTGAGTGTCACCTACGTAAGAGAACCATCAAAGAAGTGCTAGTCCAGTGTAAAGATACAACTCCAGCAGATGCCACTTGGGAACCAGCTACCATTCTGCAACAATTTCCTCATCTGAAGCCTTGAGTACAAGTTTGTTTTTAATGGGGAAAACATGTTAGGGTCCTAACCCACAAATAGGTAGAATAATATATTCGGATGTAATAAAGGTCAATATTAATAAGGCCTTTCAATAAAATATAATAAGGCGGATGTAAGAAGACCTAATAGAAGCTTCCGCTTCTAGAAAGATCTTCCTCTAGATGCTTCTTTTTAGTATAAATAGGAGTTGAGGGTATGAGAAACCTAGCTGGGATATTATTGTAATAAAGATCTTCTCAACTGGAGGTTTCCCCCTCGAAGAGGCCTGTGAACATTTCTTTCAGATTCAAAGTGCTATTTTTGTTGTTATTCTTATATCATTTCAGTGTTATTGCAGTGAATGTTCTGGTTATATTGTTGTTATTCTACCATTAGTAGAATTTTATTTTAGTTCTTCATACATTTAATATCTGGTATATTACAAGGAGGAGAATATAAAGAAGAAGGACAGGGAGGAGGAGATGAAGAGAAAGGAGGAGGAAAATCTACACCGCATGAAGATCCCCCTATTGGGATAGTAAAACCACATAAGAGGAAGGTTTCTCCAAAGAAACCTTCAGCAAGGAAGAAGAAACGCATCAATAAGCCAAAATTGGAGGCCAGTCTCACAAAGGACGACATCATTCTGGTCCGTAGAGCTATGGACGATGATTATGAAGACATGCTATAGAGATATGGAGAAAAGAAAGAGGAGTTATATGAAAGCATTGAGAGGGAAATGAAGGAAGTGCAACAAGTTGTTTTCTTGGTCCACGCAGTAGCTTTTGCGTCGTCTGCACCTTCCACGTCACAAAGTGTAGAATTGGGGGATGAACTAGCCCAATTGAGAAGGCTTGTGGATGCAACAAAAGATCGGTTCTAGAGAGCTCAGGAAGAGAAGGAGAAGGCTACAAAATACTTGAAAAGGGAGAAATATGAAGTCCTAATACAATTACGAGCAGTGCAGGATAGTGTCACTACCCATGAAAATGAGAAAGAAGAGCTTCAGGAGGAAAAAGCCCAGCTACAAAGGGAAAATGAGAAGATGCTCACATAACATGTCATGGTCAAAGAAGAGGTAGCTAAATCATGTTTCTATGTAATAGGCTTGGTATAGGAGGAGAAGGAGTCATTCGGAGCTCAAATAGTGAAACTCACAGAGATCATCCAACAACTTCATGGTAGAATAACAGAACTAGAGGCCCAAACAGTCTCAAGCACCCCACAGAAAGTGTGTGACCAGAGGAAGGAAACTGCCAAGAACACAGTAGCAAGTATAAGATCCCTCGCCTCATAATGTAAAAAGTTAAGTGATATAAGCTCCCAGACATATGAACACCTCGCTGAAGATCCATAGCTAAGGAAGCTGGAAGTGTAGTTACAGGAGGCGCAATAAAAAGAATTATTGTTGTAGGCACAGACAAAGTTTCTCACAGTAATGGAAATAATGAAGTGATCCCAAGTGTAGCATGTAATACAGCAAAATATCATTTTCCTCCATGGTAAGGTAATGGAAGTAACACATAAGATGCAACCTATGTAGGATGAAGCTTGCAAGGTGTTTGAAGAAATTGATGGACATGGCTCACAACTAGATCAAGTAATTGTAGTAGTAGAACAACACCTAGAAGGGCCTGTCACAGAGAAGACGATCCAAGAACGCGTTGAGCAAGAGGCTCAGGCGAGGCATCCTGAGTTTAGCTCCAGGATTTTGAAGCAGTATTGCTCGGACCTGAGTGATTCGAGACAAGTCACAGGTGAGTGTTGGGGGAATGTTGGCCCTCGACCAAGTTTTAGGGAAAATGTGGTCAGCTTTGACCCACTTTTGGACTTCGACACGTTGGTCAAAGAAGAAGCACCCTGGCGGAGCTGAGATCATAGATATTACTGATTTTGAGGGCTAAGTGGACCCATTAAAGGGTCCTCTAGGGTTTTTGTAATGGCTTTGTGGGATATCGGCCCATGGGGTTTTCCCATGATTAGGAATTAGTGTAAGGGGTCGTAAAATATAAATAAAGAAGAATGTATTGTAGAAGTAGTGAAAAAGGTGAAGGTAGTTCTGTGTGAACATAGTTTCTTTGTGCAAAGGAGTGTATGTGTGTTAAGGATTTGTGCTCGATAGAGGGTTGGCTTTGTTATTTGACGTAGTTTTGGAAGGAGGGTCTGCTTCTCACTGCGTAGATATCTTGTCTGGAGCGAAGCTTGACTCTCTGGCTTAGTGCACAGGATTGAATGAATGTAGGATTCAGGAGAATAATAAAGAGGCGAAGCGGGTTGTGGACATAGCCCCACCCTGGGGTGAACCACATATATCTGGTGTCTCATGGTTTGCTTTGTGCAATATTATCTCTGTTATGTTTTTCTTAGTTCTTAGATATCTATGTGTTGCTTAAATTATTTTCTTATGTTAGAATGCTATATCTGATCCATAATGCTAAGTGCTAAGTGTTTAAGGTGCATAATCTTTTGTTGTTACTACGCTAGATCTATCTTTGATTATGTTCTGTGATGTTATAGGGTTAATAAACTAATACATGTCACTTTCTAAGAGTTAAAAAAATATTCTATGAAGTGATATTATCACAGATCTATGTCTCGGCCTAGTTACAAACACTTGTGTCTTGTAACCCCCCCTACTTCTACCTCATGTGAGACTTCTCTTTCTTCGCAGGTGTTGTCAAAAGGTCTGGTAGTCGGGATTTTGTTGGTACGTTGTTAATTGTTGAACCCTGGGTCTTCCCCTATGACAACATGGATTCTTCATAATCTACATGATTTTCACGATCAACATGTTATCAACTATTTGAGTCTTAGTCTCACGACCACCGAAACCAAATATATGCATGTGGAGATGTTGGTTGCGGAGCTTGATTATCTTCCTGATTTATAGGTCTTTGTTTTCAACCATGTTTATACCCAATGAATACTTTACACACCATAAGAATGTACACTCTTCCATGCGGGGGAGTGAAAATGGGGGTTACCCCCTCTGTGGAGTCTGCGGACAAGCGGGCCCCCGATGGCGGTTCGGGAGAAAATCCCCCGAAGGAAAATTTTCCTTGTAAATGTATATTGTAATTTCATTTTAAATATATATCGTTCATTATAAGGTCGCAAATCTGAAAATAGAAGTTATGTTAGGGTATTTTTCCCTAGAAGACAACCCTCTATTATGAGGGAAATTTATTGCGGCTATGGATCATTGTGGATATTGTATTTTGAGAGAGGAGACTGTGAGAAAAATAAGAGGAAGTTACATTAGGTGTGTTGTATGTTGTATCTGTTCATTTGCTGGATAATAATAAAGGAAGGACCTAGAAATTTCTCTGGTGGACGTAGAAGATACTGGGTGAACTACGTATATCTGTATCTCTCTTTTATTATGTATCTTCTTTGTTTTATTTCCTAATTTGTTTTATTTTATTCCTCCATGATCTTGTTTTTATAACAACTGGTATCAAAGTGAATGGTAACTCATAGGAAAAGAGGGTTCCTAGTTCGAATGGGAGGAATGGTGGAAGATGGAAAGTTTAGGGTCGAGAAATTTAACTGCCAAAACTACCAGTTATGGAAGATGCAGATGAAGGATTATTTATATCAGAAGGATATATTTCTACCATTGGGTAGAATAGAAAATAAATCAATGACCATGAAGGAAGAAGAATGGGAGGTTCTTGACAGAAAGGCACTAGGAACGATATGACTAAGCCTGGCAGTGTCAATGGATTTCAATATTTCGAAAGAAAAGACAATGAAGGATTTGATATCTTCATTGGATAAAATGTATGAAAAACCCTTAGTGTCGAATAAGGTATTTCTAATGAAGATATTATTTAATATGAAGATGTCAGAAGGTGGGTCAGTTGCAGATAATTTAAATGAATTTAATATGGTTACTAATCAACTAAGTTCTATAAAAGTGGACTTTGATGATGAGGTCAGGACTCTTCTAATATTGTGCTCATTGCCAGAAACCTGTATCGACTTGGTCATGATTATAAGTAACACTATCTTTGGTTCAAATACTTTAAAATTTGATGATGTTGTTGGGGTTATCCTTAGTGAGGAAATGTGATGGAAAAGCACAAGTGAGACATCAGGTAATGCGTTAAACATGGAGAACATGGGAAGACAAAAGGATAGAGGAAAGGGATCATGGAACCATGGGAATTCTAAGAAGGGCGGGTCCAAATCCAGATTTGGAAAGATAAAGTGTTGGAATTGTGGGAAGAAAGGACATCTGAGGAAAGACTGCATAGCTCCAAAGAAACAAAGAGATGGATAGCAAGAGAAAAATTAGGAAGCAAATGTAACAGGTGATGTGTTACAATACGCTTTGATTCTTTCTGTAGATAATATTTTTGAGTCTTGGGTAGTAGATTCAGGGGCTTCTTTTCATGCCACACCCCATAAGAAAACATTTCTAGATTATGTTCAGGGTGATTTTGGACAGGTTTATTTGGGTGATGATGCACCATGCAAAATTGTTGGAATGGGAAAGGTAAAAATAAAACAAAGGAATGGAAACCAATGGTTGTTGAAAGAGGTAAGACATGTTCAAGATCTAAGGAAAAATATAATTTCAACAGGGCAGTTGGAAAGTGAATATTTTGTATCCATATTTATAGATAAGGTGTGAAAGGTCACAAAAGGATCATTAGTGATAACAAAGGGAGATAAGGTAGGTACATTGTATTTATGTACTGGTAATAATAACACTTCTATCTCTTTAGATTCTACAGGAGTGGATACAACACTGTGGAATCATAGGCTTGGGCACATGAGTGAGAAGTGGATGTAGATACTTCACAAAAGAAATTTGTTTCCATATCTTAAACAAATTGATTTGGATTTCTTTGAGCATTGTGTTTATGGAAAATAGAAGAGAGTCAAATTTTTCAAAGTCGAAAAATAAAAGAAGAGTGAAAGATTAGATCTTGTGCATACATACGTATGGGTACCAGGTCAGGTATCATCTCTTGGTGGCTCTCATTATTATGTTACTTTTATTGATGATGCAACTAGAAAAACTTGGTTTTATTGCATTCAACAAAAATATGATGTTTTTGTTACTTTTAAGAAATGGGAAGCTTTGGTTGAGAATGAGACAGGAAAAAGGTTGAAGTGTCTCAGATCAAACAATGGAGGTTAATATTGTAGCAAGGATTTTGATGATTACTTTTCATACCATGGGACTCGTAGAGAGAAGACAATTCCAGGAACACCATAGGAAAATGGTGTGTCAGAAAGGATGAACATGACAATCATGGAGCATGTAAAGAGTATGAGATTGCATGTTGGTTTTCCCTTAGAGGTTTGGGAAGACATTGTAGATAATGTTATTTACTTAATAAACAGAGGACCTTCAAGCTCTTTGCAGGGTGGAATTCTGGAGGAGGCATGGATAGGTAAAAAGGTAAATTATTATTTTTTGAAGACTTTCGGTTGTGAATCATTTGTCCATATTGATAAAGAAAATTGAACAAAGCTTGAGGAAAAATCCAAGAAGTGTACCTTTATTGGATACAGTGTTAATGATTTGGGTTATCACTTATGGGATTATGAAAATAAAAAAATCATTAGGAATATATATGTCATATTCAATGAGAAGGTCATGTACAAAGATCAGTTGCAGGGAAAGAAACATGAAAAAGAAAAACCAGAATACACAGTGCTTGATGAGATCACTGGAAAAGAAACTCCAAAGGAACTAGAAAATCAAAATGTACAACAAGAAGATCAACAACTACCTCAAACTTCTACAAGTGTTGTTAGAATATCTACCAGGTTAAGTAGACCCCCTGAATGATACTCTCCTTAATTGTATTATTTATTGTTGATTGATTATGGTGAACCATAATGTTATGAAGAGGCAATGCATGTAGACACCAAAAATAAGTGGGAGCATGAAATGAAAGAGGAAATGGATTCCCTAGTAAATAACCAGACTTTTGGGATTTGGTTCATTTTCCTGCAGGAAAAAGAGAATTACAAAATAAATGGGTTTACAAGTTGAAGGAAGAAGATGGAGGCAAAAATTGGTACAAGGATAGACTTGTTGCAAAGGGGTTTACACAAAAGAAAGGTATAGATTTTGATGAAATATTTTATCCTGTTGTTAAAATGACTTTAATTAGGACTATTTTAAGTCTTGTGGCAGTAGAAGATTTGCATCTTGAATAGTTAGATGTAAAAACAACTTTTCTCCATGGGGATTTGGAGGACGAGATTTATATGCAGCAACCACAGGTGTATGAGGTCAAAGGGAAGGAGAATTTGTTATGCAGGTTGAACAAGAGCTCATATGGCCTAAAGAAAGCTCCAAGGTAGTGGTATTTGAAGTTTGACATGTTTATGACAGAACAAGGTTATAGTATATTTCTTTCTAATCACCGTGTTTATTTTGAAAAGATAGAAAATGGAAGTTATATTATCTTGCTATTGTATGTAGATGACATGCTTGTTGCAGGGTCTAAAATGAAAGATATAAATGTTCTCAAAAATAAATTATCTAATTCATTTTTAATGAAGGATTTGGGTGCTGCAAATAAAATCCTTGGTATGAGAATAACAAGAGACAGGAAAAATCACAATTTGACATTGTATTAGGGTGAGTGCATAGAGAAGGTGTTGGAGAGGTTTAGAATGCAGAATGAAAAACCAGTTAGTACACCTTTCGCCAACCATTTCAAATTAACTAAGGAAATGTGTCCCAAGACACAGGAGGAGATAGAATACATGTCCAGGGTCGCTTATTCATCAGTAGTTGGTAGCTTGATGTATGTGATGGTTTGCACAAGACCAAATATTGCACATGTAGTGGGATTTCTGAGTAGGTATATGAAAAATCCAGGTAAAGAAAATTAGGAGGAATTAAAGTGGATTCTCAGGTATTTGAGAGGTACTACTACTCATGCATTATTTTTTGGAGGTTCAAACATTATTCTACAGGGATATGTTGATTCAGATATGGCAAGTGATATAGATAGTAGGAGGAGCACCACATGGTATGTTTTTACTATAACTGGAGCAAGAGTAAGTTGGATTTCGAAACTGCAAAAGGTTGTTGCACTTTCAAAAATAGAGGCAGAGTATGTTGTTTCTATAGAGGCTGGTAAAGAAATGATTTGGTTACAAAGGTTTATCGAGGAATTGGGAAAGAAGCAGGTGAATAACAGGTTATACTGTGACAGTGAGAGTTCCATTCATCTTGCAAATAACTCAACCTTTCATTCAAATACTAAGTATATACATATCAGGTACCATTTCATACGATCTGCCTTGGAAGATGGACATTTGAAGTTGGAAAAGATACACACTAGCCAGAATCCTACAGACATGTTAACAAAGGGTGTAACCAGGGACAAAATGAGTTACTTCTTAGTTTCAATTGGTCTTCAAGAATGAATATGAAGATGAGAAATTTTCCAGGTCCAATAAGGATCATAGTCCAACATATACAACAACGGTGGAGTTGTTGAGATCAGACTCCAAGTGGGAGATTGTTATTTGTGGAGCCCGATTATCTTCCTGATTCGAAGGTCTTTTTTTTTAGCCGTGTTTATACCCCATGAATAATTTAAACCCTAGAAGAATGTACACTCTTCCATGCAAGGGAGTGCAGAGGGGGGTTACCCTCTCTATGAGGTCTGAGGGCAAGTAGGGCCCAGAAGGAAACTTTTTCTTGTAAATGGATATTGTAATTTCATTGCAAATATAGACCGTACATTATAAGGTCACAGATCTGATGGTAGAAGTTATGTTCGGGTTTTTTTCATAAGAAGGAAACCCTACTTTTTGAGGGAAATGTATTTTGGCTATGGATAATTGTGAATATTGTATTATGAGAGAGGAGACTGTGAGAGAAAGAAAAGGAAGTTACAACGAGTGTGTTGTAGGTTGTATCCCTTCATTTGTTGGATAATAATAAAGGAAGGACCTGGAAATTTCTCTGGTGGACATATCCCACACTGGGTGAACCATGTATATATGTGTCTCTATTTTATTGTGTATATTCTGTGTTTTATTTCTCCATTTGTTTTATTTTATTGCTCCGCGATCCTGTTTTTCTAACAAGAGCAATTGGCCTTGGAAGCTATTCAAGCTATGCAACGTTTTTGTTATTATATCCTATTGCGAAAAACCATTTTAATTTACAATTGAAATCCTATCCAACACATCCTTAAACGACAATTTCTGGGGGGAAAATACTCCAAATGGATAGTGATTCTCCAGGAGTTTGAGTTGGAATTTGAGTGAGCCAAGTCAAAGAAATATTTGTTTTTTGTCGAATTGATATGTGACCTTCCCTCCCACGAGACAAAACCTGTGGCATAGGATTCATTCCCTGATGAGTATATCTTTATAATAAGTTCATATGACATCTGGTATCGAGGAATTATCATTTATCTCCAAAACCAAACTTTCTTGCTTGATCTTTCTCAGGTAGATCATCATCGTGTCCGGTATGAAGCCTGTCAATACATTATCCTCAGTGATAACCTTTATTGTCATGGTACTGATTCTGTATTTTGACGATGTCTAACCTATGATGAATTTGAGAAAGATTTAAATGACTGTCATTCTAGATCATGTGGAGGTCATATGTCTAGCTATGCCACTGCAAAAAATATCTTACAAGCCGATTACTTCTAGCCTTCATTGTTTAAGGATTGCATTACTGCTGTTCAGAAATGCCACACTTGTCAAATGTATAAAATAAGATCCGATCACATCCTACTCCTATTTACCCTGTAGTTTACGTTGGTCCATTCACTAAATGGGGCATTGAGTTCATGACATGTAACCCTCACTTGGCCGGGGGGCATGGATACATTATCGTAGTTGTGGACTATTTAACTAAATGGGATGAGGCGATGCCTACATTTGATAATACCAGGAAAAATACAACGTTGTTCATATTCAATCATATTGTTACTAGGTTTTGTGTCCCTCAAGCCATTATCATTGACCATGGTAGTCATTTTTGCAATTTCATGATGTCTGAGCTTACTAAGAAGTTGGGTCTTCAACATGAAAAATCAACACCTTACTATCCACAGGCCAATGGATAGGTTGAAGCAATCAACACAGTTCTCACTACTATGCTTCGACAGATGGTAGGAATTTTCACAAGTCAAGTTGACACACAATGTTATTCTCAACATTAAGGGATTATCAGATGTCTGTTAAATCTGCCACAAGGTTCACGCCTTTCCAATTAGTATATGGTATCGAAGCTATTTTGTCGATTGAATGTGAAATACCATATTTGAAAGTAGTTGTCGAACTTCTCCCTAACACCTTATATGAAGAGGAACGTCTCTTGTATTTGATGAAATTAGACAAGACTCGCCATGATGCCAGTTTACTCATATGAACTCAGAAGAAACGTTTCAAATCTCATTACGGCAAGCATGTCAAACCACATGTTTTTTATGAGGGTGATTTATTTCTCCCTTATGAACAGGATCATGACTTATTAGGGGCTGGTAAATTTGAGCCTATGTGGCGTGGACCGTATATCGTTAAACAAGTGTTGGAGAAATGGTCTTATGAGTTGGTAGATTATGATGGAATTCCTTTGGGTGAACCCATAAATGTGCTTTACTTGAAGAAGTATTATCCTTAAAATATTTTTTGCATGAGTGCTTTGTATTTTTATTGTATCATACTCTAGTGTGTGCTTTTTTCCATTTTTTGTTCCACCTTTAAGTTTCTTACCTTGCATTGTGCTTGTTTTCCAGATGCTTATGTCTTCACTACCTTATGTTTTTTTCCAGATGCCTATGTATTCGCTACCCTGTGTTATTTCTATTGTTATTCTTATATCATTTCAGTGTTATTGTGGTGAATGTTCTGGTTATATTGATGTTATTCTGCCATTACTAGCATTTTATTTAAGTTCTGCATACATTTTATATCTCGTATATTACAAGTGGTATCAGAGCACTTTCCTCAGCAAAAAGTGTGGGTTAATTTTTTTTTTAGGGTAGAGACGTATTCTGGTGTCTTTAAGCCACATAGATATGTTGTTACGTGCATAAACCCACGGTTGAGGGATTCATACATGCAGGAAGTACAAGTGGTACTTAAGCACACATTTATTGGGCACCCCTGTAACCCTTGTTGGTACCCCTTCGAGTGGTAGCGCATCAGACAAAACCTCTATACGGATCGACCTAGATTACCTGAAGCCCTCTTTAGATGAACCGATCAGCCACCTGACTGCTATAGTGTCACTGAGAACAACACTCAGGAAGATACTCTCTAGTACCTGGGTAGTCGGGTAGTATGGATAAGGGTACGGTCTATCCTCCTTAGTTAGTGCCCTGAGATCTTGGGCCGAGTACTACTATTGGACCCCACACATATAACAGAGGGCTATAGCACAGGGCAAACCCTTGTCTGTAGAACCCTTGAATACCTAACCCTTGGGGGACATAAACATAAATGAATTAAAACATACAAGATCTATTGCCGTGCAACTATGTTCGGGTTGCCAAGTAAATAGACATTTCTTTATAGTTATTTATTTGGGCATTTCCTCTCTGCAGTATTATTCAGACCGGAGTATAACTCCATAATATATATATATATATATATATATATATATATATATGGAAAAAATTTCACCATTATTTGAGACCTATTCCATTGGATTCATCTCGTCGCCCTTATCACATTCATTCATATTATTTTTTTGGCAAAATGTTTTTTACCCCAACTGCCCCTTTTTAGTTTCCTCATCCTCATGGACCATACTCGTAGCCAAGACTTGGAAGATTGCTTCAACACCTTGAAATATGGTCTCATTAAGACCCAATAACAAGTGAAACAACTCAATGTCAATGTTGTCGCCATCAATACAACCATGCAGTCCTCAATGGGGGAAATCAAACAAGACCACACCACCCAGCTTGAATCAGTCTTTTTGGCACTCTGCACCAAATTGCATATCCCTACAGATAACCCTTCCTCTTCATCACCCCCACATACTGAAGGTGATCATTCCTCTCATTCCCATACCTTGCAGAACCATCAATTTCAACGTGACCTGCACCTTTCATGGGTGGATGTGACCAAATTTGATGGCTCGGACCCCACTAGCTGGGTAACCAAAATGGAACATTACTTCTCTTTATACGGCATTATAGATGACTTGGCCAAACTCCGGTATAGTGTTCTCTATCTAGATCAAGAACGTTGGCAATGGTGGCAATGGAGAAAAATCCTCGTCAAGAGTATATTGCTTGGACACACGTTGTGGCAGAGCTTTATGAACGCTTTGACACTGACACCAACCATTTGGTCATTTTGACAAAGATGAAAAATTTAGGAACAGTGGAAGACTTTATAGCTACCTTTGAGCACCTGGCTTTTAGAACAGAGGGCATGTATGATGCCTTTTTTTGAGAGTGTTTTATCAGCGGCCTTAAGGATGAAATTTGGGCCCATGTCCTCATGGCTCGGCATGAGAGTTGGTTGGAGGCTACCAAAAGAGATAAAGAAGAACAAAAGGTTGTATCTTCTTAAAACTGCAAACCCTACTTTATCGCTCGCCCTAAACTAGTAAATCCCACTACTCCCTCTGCTCCACTAAAGATCCAAAAATTGACCAGGGCTGAAATGGATGAACACCAACTCAAAGGAATTTTTATAACTATGATGAAAAATATATCTCGGGCCACAAGTGTAAAGAACAAAAGATTTTTATGGCCATCTTCGAGGAGATTTCGAAAGAATATGAAGAAACTCCCTCTGTGTCTGAGTCACCTGAAACCACTGATACAACCCCTCCCTCAGACCCTCCCGATGTAGAACCGATCATTTCCCTCAATGTTCTCAT
Organism: Picea mariana; assembly: GCA_032191745.1. Taxonomy (NCBI): domain Eukaryota; kingdom Viridiplantae; phylum Streptophyta; class Pinopsida; order Pinales; family Pinaceae; genus Picea; species Picea mariana. The sequence goes on along the minus strand of JASDQU010099978.1, from coordinate 433,220 downwards.
TGGCTTCTCCACTCCCCAAACCCTCAATCTAATCGGTTACATCAAGCATCGAAAGGCCATCATTCTGGTTGATAGTGGAAACACCCATAATTTTATTCATCACCGCATTTCCCAAAAAAATCATTGTTGCATCCATGCTGTCAATAATTTTCAAATCATGATTGCCAATGGTGGTTCCATGAAATGTGGAGGGCGTTGTGAAAATGTGCATCACCAAATTGCTGACTACCACATGAAATCTCATATGTTTTCTATCGACATGGGAGGTTGTGACATTGTGTTGGGTGCAGATTTGCTAAGGACTTTGGGTCCCATTCTCATGGATTTTAAATACTTAACCATGCAATTTGACTAGGGGGTCCACCAATATAAGTTTCAAGGCATCACCGCCAGTTCACCTGAGATCATTAGTTCTCATCGCATGGAAAAGCTTCTCAAAAAGGGTCATTCTAGTGTTATTGCCCAACTCCATGCCATACAAGCAACATAGACACCCTCAGTACCATAATACCTCCAAGCCATCTTTTCTAAACATCAATTGGTATTTTCCACTCCCCAAGGCCTACCTCCTTCCTGTGGTGTTCATGATCATTTCATTCCCCTTGTACCCGGAAGCCTTCCTCCCAATATCTGTCTGTATCATCACCCCTTTTCCCAAAACAATGAAATTGAGAAAATGGTCCAGGAACTCCTTAATGCAGGCGTTATCCACCCTAGTATGAGCCCCTACTCATCTCCTGTTGTCATGGTCCTGAAGAAAGAAGGTTCTCGGTGAAAGTGTCCCGACTTTCATTCCCTCAACAAACTTACCATCAAAGACAAATTCCCCATTCCTATCATTGATGACCTCCTGGATGAATTGATTGGTGCCCAATTCTTCACTAAACTGGATCTTCGTTCAAGATACCACTAGATACATATGAAATAGGAAAACATTCCTAGGACTGCCTTTAGAACTCATGAGGGCCACTATGAGTTTTTGGTCATGCCCTTTATCTTGTGTAATGCCCCCTTCACCTTCCAAAGCCTCGTGAATCATGTCTTTCGTCCTTTTCTCCACCATTTTGTCTTAGTTTTCTTTGATGATATCCTCATCTATAGAAAAACTTGGACAAACCATCTTGCTCATGTGGATCGAGTTCTCCATCTACTCTCTTAGCACCAACTTTTCCTGAAACAGTCTAAATTTGCTTTTGGCGCCTCAGAAGTAGAATACTTGGGTCATCTAGTTGGAAAACATGGCATCAGGGTGGATCCTTAAAATATTAAAGCTATGCAATATTGACCTCACCCAAAGACTCTTAATATCTTGCATGGATTTCTAGGCTTAACAGGGTAATATCGCAAGTTTGTTAAGAATTATGGGAATATTCCAGCACCTCTCACTGCTCTCCTCAAAAAGAACTCTTTCACTTGGACTCCAGCCATTACTCAAGATTTTAAGACCTTGAAGATGGCCATGTGCACCACTCCAGTCCTCTCCCTTCCTAATTTCACAAATACCTTTGTGTTGGAATGTGATGCCTTAGGGAAAGGAATTGGTGTTGTCCTTATGCAAGAGGGTCGACCTTTGTCCTTTACCAGCAAGAAACTATCTGAAAGAAATATGGAAAAATCCATCTATGAAAAAGAAATGTTGTCTATTCTGCATGTCATGGATCCATGGTTTCCATATCTATTGGGGCAACGTTTCCAAATTAAGACAGACCATCAAAGCCTCAAGTATTTTCTGGAACAATGCATTTCCTCCCCAAAAAAACAAAAATGGGTGACTAAACTCTTTGGATATGATTATGATATCATTTATAAGAAATGCATAGACAATGTGGTCGCGGATGCACTTTCATAAAAATATGAAGATGAAGGATCCCTTTTTTCTCTTTCATTCATTGTACCATATTAGCTCCAATCTGTTCGCCAAGAATGGCTACAACATCCCAAAAGTTCGCAGTTGATCCATAAATTGCAGTCCAAGGCTCCAGCTTCCCTAGGGTACTCTTGGATCCATGAGGAACTTTGATTCAAAGGCCATTTTTATTTAAGTAAACAATCAAAGCTTAAATCCACGGTACTTTCTGAGCTTCATGCTACACCTAGAACAGGGCACTCCGGGTTCACCAAAACCTATGACAGGGTCAAACGTTCCTTTTTCTGGGATGGTATGAAAAAGGACATTCGTACTTTTGTAGATGAATGTGATGTGTGTCAACGCAACAAGGGAGAAACATTCAAATCTCTGTGCACACTACAACCGCTCCCAATTCCACCTGCTTTTTGGAAGGATATCTCTATGGATTTTATTACCGGCTTACACAAATTGGGAAATAAATCCATCATTATGGTGGTTGTTGATCACCTTTCCAAGTATGCTCATTTCTTCACCCTTCAACACCTATTTACAACATCCACGGTGGCTCAAATATTCATGGATCATGTCTTCAATCTTCATGGCACACCGCACTCTGTTGTTTCTGATCACAACCCAACTTTCATAAGCAATTTTTGGAAAGAACTGTTCAAGATACAAGGCACCGAATTGCATCTCAGCACAACTTATCATCCCCAGACTGATGGCCAAACAGAAGTTGTCAACAACTGTTTGGAAACATATTTGAGGTGTTTTTCCTTGGAAAAGAAATATCAATGGGCTCAATGGTAACCCCTAGTTGAATGGTGGTACAACACTTCATACCATACATCTACATGCATGACTCCTTTCGAAGTGGTATATGGATAGAAGCCACCTTCAGTTCTCTCATTCTTACTGTGTGCCTCAAAGGTCCAGGTAGTTGACCTAACACTTACAGTTTGAGAGGATATTCTTTGTACCCTCAAAGAGAATTTGTTCATGGCATATAATTGCATGAAACAACAAGCAGATCAAGGTCACTCTGAATGTCAATTTGAAGAAGGGGGTCAGGTGTTTCTTCGAATGCAACCTTACAAGAAAACTTCCCTCAAGGACGAGCATTGTCAGAAGCTAGAATCTAAATTTTATGGTCCTTATACCATACTCAAGCATGTGGGACAAGTCTCCTATCAGTTAGCTTTGCCTAGCCATTCGAAGCTACATCTTGTTTTTCATGTTTCATGCTTAAAGAAGGTGATTGGAGATAAGTGCCAAATTCAAACCAACCTTCCAGAGTTAGCTGAAGAAGGATCCATTTGGCTACATCCAGAAGTAGTTTTGGACCAGTATGAGCGTCACCTATGTAAGAGAACCATCAAAGAAGTGCTAGGCCATTGGAAAGATACAACTCCAGCAGAGGCCACTTGGGAACCAACTACCATTCTGCAAGAATTTCCTCATCTCAAGCCTTGAGGACAAGGTTGTTTTTAAGGGGGAAAACATGTTAGGGTCCTAACCCACACATAGGTAGAACAATATATTCATATGTAATAAAGGTTAATATTAATAAGGCCTTTCAATAAAATATAATAAGGCGGATGTAAGAAGACCTAATAGAAACTTCCACTTCTAGAAGGATCTTCCTCTAGATGCTTCTTTTTAGTATAAATAGGAGTCGAGGGTATGAGAACCCTAGTTGGGATATTATTGTAATAGATCTCTGCTCAACTAGAGGTTTCCCCCTCGAAGAGGCCCTTGAACATTGCTTTCAGATTGAAAGTGTTATTTTTGTTGTTATTCTTATATCATTTCAGTGTTATTGCAGTGAATGTTCTGGTTATATTGTTGTTATTCTGCCATTACTAGCATTTTATTTCAGTTCTTCATACATTTAATATCTGGTATATTACAAGGAGGAGAATATGAAGAAGAAGGACAGGGAGGAGGAGATGAGGAGAAAGAAGGAGGAAAAACTACACCACATGAAGATCCCCCTATTGGGACAGTAAAACCACATAAGAGGAAGGTTTCTCAAAAAAAACCTTCAGCAAGGAAGAAGACACACATCAATAAGCCACAGTTGGAGGCCAGTCTCACAGAGGACGACATTAGTCTAGTTCGAAGAGCTATGGAGGATGTCTATGAAGACATGCTGTAGAGATATGGAGAAAAGAAAGAGGAGTTATATGGAAGCATTGAGAGGGAAATGAAGGAAGTGCAACAAGTTGTTTGCTTGGTCTGCGCAGTAGCTTTTGCATCGTCTGCACCTTCCTCATCACAAAGTGTAGAATTGGGGTATGAACCAGCCCAATTGAGAAGGCTTGTGGATGCAACAAAAGATCAGTTCTAGAGAGCTCAGGAAGAGAAGGAGAAGGCTACAAAATAATTGAAAAGGGAGAAATATGAAGTCCTAATACAATTACGAGCAGCGTAGGATAGTGTCACTACCCATGAAAATGAGAAAGAAGAGCTTCAGGAGGAAAAATCCCCGCTACAAAGGGAAAATGAGAAGATGCTCACATAACATGTCATGGTCAAAGAAGCGGTAACTAAATCATGTTTCTCTGTAATAGGCTTGGTATAGGAGGAGAAGGAATCATTCGAAGCTCAAATAGTGAAACTCGCAGAGATCATCCAACAACTTCAGGTTAGAATAACAGAACTAGAGGCCCAAATAGTCCCGAGCACCCCACAGAAAGTGCGTGACCAGAGGAAGGAAACTGCCAAGAACAAAATAGCAAGTATAAGATCCCTCGCCTTAGAATGTAAATAGTTAAGTGATATAAGCTCCCATACATATGAACACCTCGCTGAAGATCCATAGCTAAGGAAGCTGGAAGTGTAGTTATAGGAGGCGCAAGAAAAATCATTATCATTGTAGGCACAGATGAAGTTTCTCATAGCAATGGAAAGAATGAAGAGATCCCAAGTGCAACGTGTAGTACAACAAAATATAACTTCCCTCCATGGTAAGGTAATGGAAGTAACACATAGGATGCAACCTGTGCAGGATGAAGCTTGCAAGGTGTTTGAAGAAATTGATGGACATGGCTCACAACTAGATCAAGTAATTGTAGCAGTAGAACAACACCTAGAAGGGTCTGTCACAGAGAAGACAATCTAGGAACTCGTTGAGCAAGAGGCTCAGGCGAGGCATCCCAAGTTAAGCTCCAAGATTTCGAAGCAACATTGCTAGGACCTGAGTGATTCAAGACAAGTCACAGGTGAGTGTTGGGGGCATGTTGGTCCTTGACCAAGTTTTAGGGAAAATGTGGTCATCTTTGACCCACTGTTGGACTTTGACACGTTGGTCGAAGAAGGAGAACCCAGGTGGAGCTGAGATCACAGATATCACTGATTTTGAGGGTTAAGTGGACCCATTAAAGGGTCCTCTAGGGTTTTTGTAATGGGTTTATGGGATATCAGCCCATGGGGTTTTCCCATGATTAGGCCTTATTATAAGGGGTCGTAAAATATAAATAAAGAAGAATGTATTGTAGAAGTAGTGTAAAAAGTGAAGGTAGTTCTGTGTGAACAGAGTTGCTTTGTGCAAAGGAGTGTATGTGTGTTAAGGCTTTGTGCTCGATAGAGGGTTGGCTTTGTTCTTTGACGTAGTTTTGGAACGAGGATCTGTTGCTCACTACGTAGATATCTTATCTGGTGTGAAGCTTGACTCTCTGGCTTAGTGCACATGATTGAATGAATGTAAGATTCAGGAGAATAATAAAGAGATGAAGCGGTTTGTGGACGTAGCCCCACCCTAGGGTGAACCACATATATCTGGTGTCTCATGGTTTTCTTTGTGCAATATTATCTCTGTTATGTTTTTCTTAGTTCTTAGATATGTATGTGTTGCTTAAATTCTTTTTTTATGTTAGAATGCTATATCTGATCCACAATGCTAAGTGCTAAGTGTTTAAGGTGCATAATATTTTGTTGTTACTACGCTAGATCTATCTTTGATTATTTTCTGTGATGTTATAGGTTTAATAAAATAATACATGTCACTTCCTAAGAGTTAAAAAAATATCCTATGAAGTGATATTATCACAGATCTATGTCCCAGCCTAGTTACAAACACTCGCGTCTTGTAACCCCCCCTACTTCTACCTCATGTGAGACTTCTCTTTCTTCTCAGGTGTTGTCGAAAGGTATGGTAGTCGGGATTTTGTTGGTACGTTGTTAAGAGTTGAACCCTGGGTCTTCCCTTGTGGCAACATGGATTCTACAGAATCTACATGATTTTCAAAATCAACATGTTATCAACTATTTGAGTCTTAGTCTCACGACCACCGAAACCAAATATATGCATGTGGAGATGTTGGTTGTGGAGCTTGATTATCTTCCTGATTTAGAGGTATTTGTTTTCAACCATGTTTATACCCAATGAATACTTTACACCCCATAAGAATGTACACTCTTCCATGCGTGGGAGTGAAAATGGGGGTTACCCCCTCTGTGGGGTCTACGGACAAGCGGGCCCCCGGTGGGGGTTCGGGAGAAAATCCATTGAAGGAAAATTTTCCTTGTAAATGTATATTTTAATTTCATTGTAAATATATACTATTCATTATAAGGTCGCAAGTCTGAAAATAGAATTTATGTTAGGGTTTTTTTCCCTAAAAGGCAACCCTCTATTATGAGGGAAATTTATTGCGCCTATGGATCATTGTGGATATTGTATTTTGAGAGAGGAGATTGTGAGAGAAATAAGAGGAAGTTACATTAGGTGTGTTGTATGTTGTATCCGTTCATTTGGTGGATAATAATAAAGGAAGGACCTGGAAATTTCTTTGGTGGATGTAGAACACACTGTGTGAACCACGTATATCTGTGTCTCTATTTTATTATTTATCTTCTCTATTTTATTTCCTAATTTGTTTTATTTTATTGCTCCATGATCTTGTTTTTATAACAAATGGTATCAAAGTGAATGGTAACTCATAGGAAAAAAGGGTTCCTATTTCAAATGGGAGGAATGGTGGAAGATGGCAAGTTTAGGGTCGAGAAATTTAATGGCCAAAACTACCAGTTATGGACGATGCAGATGAAGGATTATTTATATCAAAATGATATATTCCTACCATTGGGTGGAATAGAAAATAAATCAATGACCATGAAGGATGAAGAATGGGAGGTTCTTGACAGAAAGGCACTAGGAACGATATGACTGAGCTTGGCAGTGTCAATGGATTTCAATATTTCAAAAGAAAAGACAATGAAGGATCTAATATCTGCATTGGATAAAATGTAAGAAAAACCCTTAGCATCCAATAAGGTATTTCTAATGAAGATATTATTTAATATGAAGATGTCATAAGGTGGGTCAGTTGCAGATAATTTAAATGAATTTAATATGGTTACTAATCAACTAAGTTCTATAAAAGTCGACTTTGATGATGAGGTCAGGGCTCTTCTAATATTGTGCTCATTGCCAGAAACCTGGAATGACTTGGTCATGGTTGTAAGTAACACTATCTTTGGTTCAAATACTTTAAAATTTGATGATGTTGTTGGTGTTATTCTTAGTGAGGAAATGCGATGGAAAAGCACAAGTGAGACATCAGGTAATGCGTTAAACATGGAGAACGGGGGAAGACAAAAGGATAGAGGAAATGGATCATGGAACCATGGGAATTCTAAGAAGGGCAAGTCCAAATATAGATTTGGAAAGATAGAGTGTTGGAATTGTGGGAAGAAAGGACATCTCAGGAAAGACTGCAGAGCTCAAAAGAAACAAAGAGATGGATAGCAGGAGAAAAATTATGAAGCAAATGTAACAGGTGATGTGTTACAATATGCTTTGATTCTTTCAGAGATCATCCAACAACTTCATGGTAGAATAACAGAACTAAATGAACACCTCGCTGAAGATCCATAGCTAAGGAAGATGGAAGTGTAGTTACAGGAGGTGCAACAACAAGCATTATTGTTGTAGGCACAGATGAAGTTTCTCACAGCAATGGAAAGAATGAAGAGATCCCAAGTGCAGTGTGTAGTACAACAAAAGATCACTTCCCTCCATGGTAAGGTAATGGAAGTAACACATACGATGCAACCTGTGCAAGATGAATCTTGCAAGGTGTTTGAAGAAATTGATCTACATGGCTCACAAATAGATAAAGTAATTGTAGTAGTAGAACAACACCTAGAAGGGCCTTTCACAGAGAAGATGATCTAGGAAATCGTTGAGCAAGAGGCTCAGGTGAGGCATCCCGAGTTAAGCTCCAAGATTTCAAAGCAGCATTTCTCGGACCTGAGTGATTCGAGACAAGTCACAAGTGAGTGTTGGGGGAATGTTGGCCCTCGACCAAGTTTTAGGGAAAATGTGGTCATCTTTGACCCACTTTTGGACTTCGACACGTTGGTTGAAGAAAGAACTCCTAGGCGGAGCTGAGATCATAGATATTACTGATTTTGAGGGTTAAGTGGAACCATTAAAGGGTCCTATAGGGTTTTTGTAATGGGTTTATGGGATATCGGCCCATGGGGTTTTCCCATGATTAGGCCTTATTGTAAGGGGTTGTAAAATATAAATAAAGAAGAATGTATTGTAGAAGTAGTGAAAAAAGTCATGTTAGTTCTGTGTGAACAGAGTTGCTTTGTGCAAAGGAGTGTATGTGTGTTAAGGATTTGTGCTCGATAGGGGGTTGGATTTTTTCTTTGACATAGTTTTGGAAGGAGTATCTGCTGCTCACTGCATATATATCTTGTCTGGTGCGAAGCTTGACTCTCTGGCTTAGTTCACAAGATTGAATGAATTTAGGATTCAAGAGAATAATAAAGAGGTGAAGCAGTTTGTGGACGTAGCCCCACCCTGGGGTGAACCACATATATCTGGTGTCTCATGGTTTTCTTTGTGTAATATTATCTCTGTTATGTTTTTCTTAGTTCTTAAGTATGTATGTGTTGCTTAAATTCTTTTATTATGTTACAATGCTATATCTGATCCACAATGCCAAGTGCTAAGTGTTTAAGGTGCATAATCTTTTTTTGTTACTACGCTAGATCTATGTTTGATTATGTTCTGTGATTTTATAGGGTTAATAAACTAATACATGTCACTTCCTAAGAGTTAACAAAATATCCTATGAAGTGATATTATCAAAGATCTATGTCCCGGCCTAGTTACAAACACTCACGTCTTGTAACCCCCCCTGCTTCTACCTCATGTGAGACTTCTCTTTCTTCGCAGGTGTTGTCGAAAGGTCTGGTAGTCAGGATTTTGTTGGTACATTGTTAAGAGTTGAAACCTTGGTATTCCCTTATGACAACATGGATTCTTCAGAATCTACATGATTTTCAGGATCAACATGTTATCAACTATTTGAGTTGGAGTCTCACGACCACCGAAACCAAATATATGCATGTGGAGATGTTGGTTGTGGAGCTTTATTATTTTCTTGATTTAGAGTTCTTTGTTTTCAACCATGTTTATACCCAATGAATACTTTACACCCCATAAATGTATATTGTAATTTCATTGTAAATATAGACCATTCATTATAAGGTCGCAAATCTGAAAATAGAAGTTATGTTAGGGTTTTTTTCCCTAGAAGGCAACCCTCTATTATGAGGAAAATTTATTGTGGCTATGGATCATTGTGGATATTGTATTTTGAGATATGAGACTGTGAGATAAATAAGAGGAAGTTACATTAGGTGTGTTGTATGTTGTATCCGTTCATTTGCTGGATAATAATAAAGGAAGGACCTGAAAATTTCTCTGGTGGACGTAGAAGAAACAGGGTGAACCACGTATATCTGTGTCTCTATTTTATTATGTATCTTCTTTGTTTTATTTCCTAATTTGTTTTATTTTATTGCTCCATGATATTGTTTTTATAAAAACTGGTATCAAAGTGAACGATAACTCATAGGAAAAGAGGATTCCTAGTTTGAATGGGAGGAATAGCGGAATATGGAAAGTTTATGGTCGAGAAATTTAATGGCCAAAACTACTAGTTATGGAAGATGAAGATGAAGGATTATTTATATCAGAAGGATATATTCCTACCATTGGGTAAAATAGAAAATAAATCAATGACCATGAAGGATGAAGAGTGGGAGGTTCTTGACATAAAGGCACTAGGAACGATATGATTGAGCCTGGCAGTGTCTATGGATTTCAATATTTCAAAAGAAAAGACAATGAAGGATCTGATATCTGCATTGGATAAAATGTATGAAAAAACCTTAGCGTCCAATAAGGTATTTCTAATGAAGATATTATTTAATATGAAGATGTCAGAAGGTGGGTTAGTTGCAGATAATTTAAATGAATTTAATATGGTTACTAATCAAGTAAGTTATATAAAAGTGGACTTTGATGATGAGGTCAGGGCTCTTCTAATATTGTGCTCATTGCCAGAAACCTGGAATGACTTGGTCATGGTTGTAAGTAACGCTATCTTTGGTTCAAATACTTTAAAATTTGATGATGTTGTTGGTGTTATCCTTAGTGAGGAAATGCGATGGAAAAGCACAAGTGAGACATCAGGTAATGCGTTAAACATATAGAATGAGGGAAGACAAAAGGATTGAGGAAATGGATCATGGAACCATGGGAATTCTAAGAAGGGCGGGTCCAAATCCAGATTTGGAAATATAGAGTGTTGGAATTGTGGGAAGAAAGGACATCTGAGGAAAGACTGCAGAGCTCCAAAGAAACAAAGAGATGGATAGCAGGAGAAAAATTAGGAAGCAAATGTAACAGGTGATGTGTTACAATATGCTTTGATTCTTTATGTAGACAATATTTTTGAGTCTTGGGTAGTAGATTCAGGGGCTTCTTTTCATGCCACGCCCCATAGGAAAACATTTCTAGATTATGTTCAAGGTGATTTTGGACAGGTTTATTTGGGTGATGATGCACCATGCAAAATTCTTGGAATGGGATAGGTAAAAATAAAACAAAGGAATGGAAACCAATGGTTGTTGAAAGAGGTAAGACATGTTCAAGATCTAAGGAAAAATATAATTTCAACAGGGCAGTTGGAAAGTGAAGTTTTTATATCCATATTTACAGATAAGGTGTGGAAGGTCACCAAAGGATCATTAGCGATAAAAAAAGGAGAGAAGGTAGGTACATTGTATTTATGTACTGGTAATAATAACACTTCTATCGCATGGAAAAGCTTCTAAAAAAGGGTCATTCTGGTGTTATTACCCAACTCCATGCCATACAAGAAAAATAGACACCCTCGGTACCGCAAGACCTCCAAGCCATCCTTTCTAAACATCAATTGGTATTCTCCACTCCCCAAGGCCTCCCTCCTTCCCATGGTCTTCATGATAATTCCATTCCCCTTGTACCCGGACGCCTTCCTCCCAATATCCGTCTGTATCATCACCCCATTTCCCAAAAAAAGTAAATTGAGAAAATGGTCCAGGAACTCCTTAATGCAGGCGTTATCCACCCTAGTATGAGCTCCTACTCATCTCCTGTCATCATGGTCCTGAAGAAATAAGGTTCTCGGTGAATGTGTCCTAACTTTCGTTCCCTCAACAAACTTACCATCAAAGACAAATTCCCCATTCCTGTCATTGATGACCTCCTAGATGAATTGAGTGGCACCCAATTCTTCACTAAACTGGATCTTCGTTCAGGCTATCACTAGATACATATGAAATAGGAAAAAATTCCTAGGACTGCCTTTAGAACTCATGAGGGCCACTATGAGTTTTTGTTCATGCCCTTTGGCTTGTGTAATGCCCCCTTCACCTTCCAAAGCCTCATGAATCATGTCTTTCATCCTTTTCTCCACCATTTTGTCTTAGTTTTCTTTGATGATATCCTCATCTATAGAAAAACCTGGACAAACCGTCTTGCTCATGTGGATCTAGTTCTCCATCTACTCTCTTAGCACCAACTTTTCCTGAAACAATCTAAATGTGCTTTTGGCACCTCAGACGTAGAATACTTGGGTCATCTAGTTGGCAAACATGGTGTCAGGGCGGATCCTAAAAATATTAAAGCTATGCAAGATTGGCCTCACCCAAAGAATCTTAAGAGCTTGCATGGATTTCTAGGCTTAACAGGGTAATATCACAAGTTTGTTAAGAATTATGGGAAGATTGCAGCACCTCTCACTGCTCTCCTAAAAAAGAACTCTTTCACTTGGACTCCAACCATTGCTCAAGCTTTCAAAACCTTGAAGATGGCCATGTGCACCACTCCAATCCTCTCCCTTCCCAATTTCACAAAGACCTTTGTGTTGGAATGTGATGCCTTAGGGAAAGGAATTGGTGTTTTCCTTATGCAAGAGGGTTGACCTTTGTCCTTTACCAGCAAGAAACTATCTGAAAGAAATATGGAAAAATCCATCCATGAAAAGGAAATGTTGTCTATTCTACATGCCGTGGATCTATGGTGTCCTTATCTATTGGGGCAACATTTACAAATTAAGACAGACCATCAAAGCCTCAAGTATTTTATAGAACAATGCATTTCCTCCCCAGAACAACAAAAATAGGTGACTAAACTCTTTGGATATGATTATGATATAATTTATAAGAAAGGTATAGACAATGTGGTTGCGGATGCACTTTCCTAAAAATATGAAGACGAAGGATCCCTTTTTTCTCTTTCATTCATTGTACTAGATTGGCTCCAAGCCGTTTGCCAAGAATGGCTACAAGATCCCAAAAGTTTGCAGTTGATCCATCAGTTGAAGTTCAAGGCTCCAGCTTCCCCAGGGTACTCTTGGAACCATGAGGAACTTCGATACAAAGGCCATTTGTTTTTAGGTAAACAATCAAAGCCTAAATCCACGGTACTTTCTGAGCTTCATGCTACACCCACAATAGGGCACTTCAGGTTCACCAAAACCTATGACAGGGTCAAACGTTCCTTTTTCTGGGATGGTATCAAAAAGGACATTCATACTTTGTAGATGAATGTGATGTGTGTCAGTGCAACAAGGGAGAAAGATTCAAATCGCCGGGCACACTACAACCTCTCCCGATTCCACCTGCTATTTGGAAGGATATCTCTATGGATTTTATTACCGGCTTAGCCAAATTGGAAAATAAATCCGTCATTATGGTGGTTGTTGATCACCTTTCCAAGTATGCTCATTTCTTCACCCTTCAACACCTATTTACAACATCCACGGTGGCTCAAATATTCATGGATCAGGTCTTCAAGCTTCATGGCATGCCACACTCTATTGTTTCTGGTCACGACCCAACTTTCATAAGAAATTTTTGGAAAGAACTGTTCAAGATACAAGGCACCAAATTGCATCTCAGCACAACTTATCATCCCTAGACTGATGGCCAGACGGAAGTTGTCAACAACTGTTTGGAAAAATATTTGAGGTGTTTTTCCTTGGAAAATCAATATCAATGGGTTCAATGGTTACCTCTAGCTGAATGGTGGTACAATACTTCATACCATACATCTACACACATGACTCCTTTTGAAGCAGTATATGGATATAAGCCACCTTCAGTTCTCTCATACTTACCGGGTGCCTCAAAGGTCCAGGTGGTTGACCTAACACTTACAGCTTGAGAGGCTATTCTTTGTACCCTCAAAGAGAATTTGGTCATGGCACATAATCGCATGAAACAACAAGCAGATCAAGGTCACTCTGAATGTCAATTTGCAGAAGGGGGTCAGGTGTCTCTTCGACTGCAACCTTACAAGCAAATTTCCCTCAAGGAAAAGCATTGTCAGAAGCTAGCGCCCAAATTTTATGGTTCTTATACGATACACAAGCATGTGGGACAAGTCTCCTATCAGTTAGCTTTTCCCAGCCATTCGAAGCTACATCTTGTTTTTCATGTTTCATGCTTAAAGAAGGTGAGTGGAGATAAATGCCAAATTCAAACCAACCTTCCAGAGTTAGCTAAATAAGGATCCATTTGGCTATATCTAGAAGTATTTTTGGACCAGTGTGAGCATCACCTACATAAGAGAACCATCAAACAAGTGCTAGTCCAGTGGAAAGATACAACTCCAACAGATGCCACTTGGGAACCAGCTACCATTCTACAAAAATTTCCTCATCTCAAGCCTTGAGGATAAGGTTGTTTTTAAGGGGGAAAACATGTTAGGGTACAAACCCACACATAGGTAGAACAATATATTCAGATCTCATAAAGGTCAATATTAATAAGGCCTTTCAATAAAATATAATAAGGCAGATGTAAGAAGACCTAATAGAAGCTTCCGCTTCTAGAAAGATCTTCCTCTAGATGCTTCTTTTTAGTATAAATAGGAGTCGAGGGTATGAGAACCCTATATGGGATATTATTGTAATAGAGCTCTATTCAACTTGAGGTTTCCCCCTCGAAGAGGCCCATGAACATTGCTTTCAGATTCAAAGTGCTATTTTTGTTGTTATTCTTATATCATTTCAGTGTTATTGCAGTGAATGTTCTGGTTATATTGCTGTTATTCTGCCCTTACTATCATTTTATTTCAGTTCTTCATACATTTAATATCTGGTATATTACAAGGAGGAGAATACGAAGAAGAAGGATAGGGAGGAGGAGATGAAGAGAAAGCAGGAGAAAAAGCTACACTGCATGAAGATCCCCCTATTGGGACAGTAAAACCACATAAGAGGAAGGTTTCTCCAAAGAAACCTTCAGTAAGGAAGAAGACACGCATCAATAAGACACAGTTGGAGGCCATTCTCATAGAGGACGACATCAGTCTAGTCTGAAGAGCTATGGAGGATGACTATGAAGACATGCTGTAGAGATATGGAGAAAAGAAAGAGGAGTTATATGGAAGCATTGAGAGGGAAATGAAGGAAGTGAAACAAGTTGTTTTCTTGGTCCGCATAGTATCTTTTGCGTCATCTGCACCTTCCTTGTCACAAAGTTTAGAATTGGGGGATGAACTAGCCCAATTGAGAAGGCTTGTGGATGCAACAAAAGATCGGTTCTAGAGAGCTCAGGAAGAGAAGGAGAAGGCTACAAAATACTTGAAAAGAGATAAATATGAAGTCCTAATACAATTACGAGCAGTGTAGGACAGTGTCACTAACCATGAAAATGAGAAAGAAGAGCTTCAGGTGAAGCTTCAAGAGGAAAAAGCCCAGCTATAAAGAGAAAATGAGAAGATGCTCACATAGCATGTCATGGTCAAAGAAGCGGTAAATAAATCATGTTTCTCTGTAATAGGCTTGGTATAGGAGGAGAAGGAGTCGTTCAAATCTCAAATAGTGAAACTCGCAGAGATCATCCAACAACTTCAGGTTAGAATAACAGAACTAGAGGCCCAAACAGTCCCGAGCACCCCACAGAAAGAGTGTGACCAGAGGAAGGAAACTGCTAAGAACACAGTAGCAAGTATAAGATCCCTTGCCTCAGAATGTAAACAGTTAAGTGATATAAGCTCCCAGACATATGAACACCTCATTGAAGATTCATAGCTAAGGAAGCTGGAAGTGTAGTTTCAAGAGGCACAACAACAAGCATTATCGTTGTAGGCATAGATGAAGTTTCTCACAGCAATTGAAAGAATGAAGAGATCCCAAGTGCAGCGTGTAGTACAACAAAAGATCACTTCCCTCCATCGTAAGATAATGGAAGTAACACATAAGATGCAACCTGTGCAGGATGAAGCTTGCAAGGTGTTTGAAGAAATTGATCGACATGGCTCACAACTAGATCAAGTAATTGTAGCAATAGAACAACACCTAGAAGGGCCTGTCATAGAGAAGACGATCCAGGAACTCATTGAGAAAGAGGATCAGGTGAGGCATCCCGAGTTAAGCTCCAGGATTTCGAGGTAGCATTGCTTGGACCTGAGTGATTCGAGACAAATCACAAGTGAGTGTTGGGGGAATGTTGGCCCTCAACCAAGTTTTAGGGAAAATGTGGTCATCTTTGAACCACTTTTGGACTTCGACACGTTGGTTGAAGAAGGAGCACCCAGGTGGAGCTGAGATCACAGATATTACTGATTTTGAGGGTTAAGTGGACCCATTAAAGGGTCCTCTAGGGTTTTTGTAATGGGTTTATGGGATATCGACCCATGGTGTTTTCCCATGATTAGGCCTTATTTTAAGTGGTCGTAAAATATAAATAAAGAAGAATGTATTGTAGAAGTAGTGAAAAACGTGAAGGTAGTTCTGTGTGAACATAGTTGCTTTGTGAAAAGGAGTGTATGTGTGTTAAGGCTTTGTGCTCGATAGAGGGTTGGCTTTGTTATTTGATGTAGTTTTGGAAGGAGGATCTGATGCTCAGTACGTAAATATCTTTTCTGGTGCAAAGCTTGACTCTCTGGCTTAGTGCACAGGATTGAATGAATGTAAGATTCAGGAGAATAATAAAGAGGTGAAGCGTTTTGTGGACGTAGCCCCACCCTGGGGTGAACCACATATATCTGGTGTCTCATGGTTTACTTTATGCAATATTATCTCTGTTAAGTTTTTCTTAGTTCTTAGATATGTATTTGTTGATTAAATGATTTTCTTATGTTAGAATGCTATATCGGATCCACAATGCTAAGTGCTAAGTATTTAAGGTGCATAATCTTTTGTTGTTACTATGCTAGATCTATCTTTGATTATGTTATGTGATGTTATAGGGTTAATAAAATAATACATGTCACTTCCTAAGAGTTAACAAAATATCTTATGAAGTGATATTATCACAGATCTATGTCCCGTCCTAGTTACAAACACTCTCGTCTTGTAACCCCCCCTGCTTCTACCTCATGTGAGACTTCTCTTTCTTCGCAGGTGTTGTCGAAAGGTTTGGTAGTCGGGATTTTGTTGGTACATTGTTAAGAGTTGAACCCTGGGTATTCCCCTTTGACAACATGGATTCTTCAGAATCTACATGATTTTCACGATCAGCATGTTATCAACTATTTTATTCGGAGTCTCACAACCACCGAAACCAAATATATGCATGTGGAGATGTTGGTTGTGGAGCTTGATTATCTTCCTGATTTAGAGGTCTTTGTTTTCAACCATGTTTATACCCAATGAATACTTTACACCCCATAAGAATGTACACTCTTCCATGCGGGGGAGTGAAAATGGGGGTTGCCCCCTCTCTGGGGTATGCAGACAAGCGGGCCGTCGGTGGGGGTTCGGGAGAAAAGGCCCCGAAGGAAAAATTTCCTTGTAAATGTATATTGTAATTTCATTTTAAATATAGACCGTTCATTATAAGGTCGCAAATCTGAAAATAGAAGTTATGTTAGGGTTTTTTTCCCTATAAGGCAACCCTCTATTATGAGGGAAATTTATTGCGGCTATGGATCATTGTGGATATTGTATTTTGAGAGAGGAGAATATGAGAGAAATAAGAGGAAGTTACATTAGGCGTGTTGTATGTTGTATCCATTCATTTGCTGGATAATAATAAAGGAAGGACCTGGAAATTTCTCTGGTGGACGTAGAACAGACTGGGTGAAGCACATATATCTGTGTCTATATTTTATTATGTATCTTCTTTGTTTTATTTCCTAATTTGTTTTATTTTATTGCTCCATGATCTTGTTTTTATAACAATTGGTATCAAAGTTAACGGTAACTCATAGGAAAAGAGGGTTCCTAGTTCGAATGGGAGGAATGGCGGAAGATGGAAAGTTTAGGGTCGAGAAATTTAACGGCCAAAACTACCATTTATGGAAGATGCAGATGAAGGATTATTTATATCAGAAGGATATATTCCTACCATTGGGTAGAATAGAAAATAAATCAATGACCATGAAGGACGGAGAATGGGAGGTTCTTAACAGAAAGGCACTAGGAACGATATGACTGAGCCTGGCAGTGTCAATGGATTTCAATATTTCGAAAGAAAAGACAATGAAGGATTTGATATCTGCATTGGATAAAATGTATGAAAAACCCTTAGCGTCCAATAAGGTATTTCTAATGAAGATATTATTTAATATGAAGATGTCAGAAGGTGGGTCAGTTGTAGATAATTTAAATGAATTTAATATGGTTACTAATCAACTAAGTTCTATAAAAGTGGACTTTGATGATGAGTTCAGGACTCTTCTAATATTGTGCTCATTGCCAGAAACCTGGAACGACTTGTTCATGGTTGTAAGTAACACTATCTTTGGTTCAAATACTTTAAAATTTGATGATGTTGTTGGTGTTATCCTTAGTGAGGAAATGCAATGGAAAAGCACAAGTGAGACATCAGGTAATGCGTTAAACATGGAGAACGAGGGAAGACAAAAGGATAGAGGAAAG
The DNA here is from genome assembly GCA_032191745.1 of Picea mariana. NCBI lineage: Eukaryota > Viridiplantae > Streptophyta > Pinopsida > Pinales > Pinaceae > Picea > Picea mariana. The sequence goes on along the minus strand of JASDQU010099978.1, from coordinate 415,187 downwards.
GGATCATGGAACCATGGGAATTCTAAGAAGGGCAGGTCCAAATCTAGATTTGGAAAGATAGAGTGTTGTAATTGTGGGAAGAAAGGACATCTAAGGAAAGATTGCAGAGCTCCAAAGAAACAAAGAGATGGAGAGGAGGAGAAAAATTAGGAAGCAAATGTAACAGGTGATGTGTTACAATATGCTTTGATTCTTTCTGTAGATAATATTTTTGAGTCTTAGGTAGTAGATTCAGGGGCTTCTTTTCATGCCACGCCCCATAGGAAAACATTTCTAGATTATGTTCAAGGTGATTTTGGACAGGTTTATTTGGGTGATGATGCACCATGAAAAATTGTTGGAATGGGAAAGGTAAAATTAAAACAAAGGAATGGAAACCAATGGTTGTTGAAAGAGGTAAGACATGTTCAAGATCTAAGGAAAAATATAATTTCAACAGGGAAGTTGGCAAGTGAAGTTTTTGTATCTATATTTATTGATAAGGTGTGGAAGGTCACCAAAGGATCATTAGTGATAACAAAAGGAGAGAAGGTAGGTACATTGTATTTATGTACTGGTAATAATAACACTTCTATCTCTTTAGATTCTACAGGGGTGGATACAACACTATGGAATCATAGGCTTGGACACATGAGTGAGAAGGGGATGTATATACTTCACAAAAGAAATTTGTTTCCATATCTTAAACAAATTGATTTGGATTTCTCTGAGCATTGTGTTTATGGAAAATAGAAGAGAGTCAAATTTTTCAAAGTCAAAAAATAAAAGAAGAGTGAAAGGTTAGATCTTGTGCATACATATGTATGGGTACCAGGTCAGGTATCATCTCTTGGTGGATCTCATTATTATGTTACTTTTATTGATGATGCAACTAGAAAAACTTGGGTTTATTGCATTCAACAAAAATATGATGTTTTTGTTACTTTTAAGAAATGGGAAGCTTTGGTTGAGAATGAGACAGGAAAAAGGTTGAAGTGTCTCAGACCAAACAATGGAGGTTAATATTGTAGCAAGGATTTTGATGATTATTTTTCATACCATGGGATTCGTAGAGAGAAGACAATTCCAGGAACACCATAGGAAAATGGTGTGTCAGAAAGGATGAACATGACAATCATGGAGCGTGCAAGGAGTATCAAATTGCATGTTGGTTTTACCTTAGAGTTTTGGGAAGACATTGTAGATAATGTTATTTACTTAATAAATAGAGGAACTTCAAGCTCTTTGGAGGGTGGAATTCTGGAGGAGGCATGGATAGGTAAAAAGGTAAATTATTATTTTTTGAAGACTTTCGGTTGTGAATCATTTGTCCATATTGATAAAGAAAATTGAACAAAGATTGAGGAAAAATCCAAGAAGTGTACCTTTATTGGATACAGTGTTAATGATTTGGGTTATCGCTTATGGGATTATGAAAATAAAAAAATCATTAGGAATATATATGTCATATTCAATGAGAAGGTCATGTACAAAGATCAGTTGCAGGGAAAGAAACAGGAAAAAGAAAAACTAGAATACACAGTGCTTGATGAGATCACTAGAAAAGAAACTCCAAGGGAACTAGAAAATCAAAATGTACAACAAGAAGATCAACAACTACCTCAAACTTCTACAAGTGTTGTTAGAATATCTACCAGGTTAAGTAGACCCCTTGAATGATACTCTCCTTCATTGTATTATTTATTGTTGATTGATTATGGTGAACCATAATGTTATGAAGAGGCAATGCATGTAGACACCAAAAATAAGTGGGAGCATGAAATGAAAGAGGAAATGGATTCCCTGGTAAATAACCAGACTTTTGGGATTTGGTTCATTTTCCTGCAGGTAAAAGAGCATTACAAAATAAATGGGTTTACAAGTTGAAGGAAGAAGATGGAGGCAAAAAGTGGTACAAGGCTAGACTTGTTGCAAAGGGGTTTGCACAAAAGAAAGGTATAGATTTTGATGAAATATTTTATCCTTTTGTTAAAATGACTTCAATTAGGACTATTTTAAGTCTTGTGGTAGTAAAAGATTTGCATCATGAATAGTTAGATGTAAAAACAACTTTTCTCCATGGGGATTTGGAGGAAGAGATTTATATGCAGCAACCACAGGGGTATGAGGTCAAAGGGAAGGAGAATTTGGTATGTAGGTTGAAGAAGAGCTCGTATGGCCTAAAGAAAGTTCCAAGTTAGTGGTATTTGAAGTTTGACATGTTTATGACAGAACAAGGTTATAGTATATGTCTTTCTAATCACCGTGTTTATTTTAAAAAGATAGAAAATGGAAGTTATATTATCTTGCTATTGTATGTAGATGACATGCTTGTTGCAGGGTCTAATATGAAAGATATAAATGTGCTCAAAAATAAATTAGCTAATTCATTTTCAATGAAGGATTTGGGTGCTGCAAATAAAATGCTTGGTATGAGAATAACAAGAGACAGGAAAAATCACAAATTGCCATTGTCTCAGGGTGAGTACATAGAGAAGGTGTTGGAGAGGTTTAGAATGCAGAATGAAAAACCAGTTAATACACCTTTGGCCAGCCATTTCAAATTAACTAAGGAAATGTGTCCCAATACACAGGAGGAGATAGAATACATGTCCAGGGTCACTTATTCATCAGTAGTTGGTAGCTTGATGTATGTGATGGTTTGCACAAGACCAGATATTTCACATGTAGTGGGAGTTCTGAGTAGGTATATGAGCAATCCAGGTAAAGAAAATTAGGAGGAATTAAAGTGGATTCTCAGGTATTTGAGAGGTACTACTACTCATGCATTATTTTTTGGAGGTTCAGACATTGTTCTATAGGGATACTTTGATTTGGATATGGCAAGTGATAAAGATAGTAGGAGGAGCACCACATGGTATTTTTTTACTATAGGTGGAACAACAGTAAGTTGGATTTTGAAACTGCAAAAGGTTGTTGCACTTTCAAAAATAGAGGTAGAGTATGTTGTTGCTATAGAGGCTGGTAAAGAAATGATTTGGTTACAAAGGTTTATCGAGGAATTGGAAAAGAAGTAGGAGAATAATAGGTTATACTGTGAAGGTGAGAGTTCCATTCATCTTGCCAATAACTCAACCTTTCATTCAAATACTAAGTATATACATATCAGGTACCAATTCATACAATCTGTCTTAGAAGATGGACATTTGAAGTTGGAAAAGATACACACTAGCCAGAATCCTACAAACATGTTAACAAAGGGTGTAACCAGGGATAAAATGAGTTACTTATTAGTTTCAGTTGGTCTTCAAGAATGAATATGAAGATGAGAAATTTTCCAAGTCCAATAAGGATCATAGTCCAACATATACAACAACGGTGGAGTTGTTGAGATCAGACTCTAAGTGGGATATTGTTGTTTATGGAGCCTGGTTTTCTTCCTAATTTGAATGTCTTTTTTTTTCAGCCGTTTTTATGCCCCATGAATAATTTAAACCCTATAAGAATGTACACTCTTCCACGCAGGGGAGTGCATAGGGGGGTTACCCTCTCTATGCGGTCCGGGGGAAAGTAGGGCCCCGAAGGAAACTTTTTCGTGTAAATGGATATTCTAATTTCATTGTAAATATAGATTGTTTATTATAAGGTCACAAATCTGATGGTAGAAGTTATGTTAGGGTTTTTTTCCCTACAAGGAAACCCTATTTTTTGAGGGAAATGTATTTTGGCTATGGATCATTGTGAATATTGTATTATGAGAGAGGAGACTGTGAGAGAAAGAAAAGGAAGTTACAATGGGTGAGTTGTAGGTTGTATACCTTCATTTGTTGGATAATAATAAAGGAAGGACCTGGAAATTTCTCTGGTGGACGTAGCCCACACTGGGTGAACCATGTATATATGTGTCTCTATTTTATTGTGTATATTCTCTGTTTTATTTTCGCATTTGTTTTATTTTATTGCTACGCGATCCTGTTTTTCTAACAAGAGAAACTTGCCTTGGAAGCTATTCAAGCTATGCAACGTTTTTGTTATTATATCCTATTGCGAAAAACCATTTTAATTTACAATTGAAACCCTATCCGACACATCCTTACACGACAATTGCTGGGGGGGAAATACTCCAAATGGATAGTGATTCTCCAAGACTTTGATTTGGAATTTGAGTGAGCCAAGTCAAAGAAATATTTTGTTTTTGTTGAATTGATATGTGACCTTCCCTCCCATGAGACAAAAACTGTGGCAGAGGATTCATTCCCTGATGAGTGTATCTTTCTAATAATTTCATATGACATCTGGTATCGAGACATTATCATTTATCTCCAAAACCAAACTTTCTTGTTTGATCTTTCTCAGGTAGATCGTTGTCGTGTCCGGTATCAAGCCTGTCAATACATTATCTTCAGTGATACCCTTTATTGTCATGGTACTGATTCTGTATTTTGATGATGTCTAACCTATGATGAATCTGAGAAAGATTTAAATGAATATCATTCTAGATCATGTGGAGGTCATATGTCTAACTATTCCACTGCCCAAAATATCTTACAAGACGATTACTTCTAGCCTTCATTGTTTAAGGATTGCATTACTGCTGTTCAGAAATGCCACACTTGTCAAATGTATAAAATAATATCCGATCACATCCTGCTCCTATTTACCCTGTATTTTACGTTGGTCCATTCACTAAATGGGGCATTGAATTCATGACATGTAACCCTCACTCGGCCAGGGGGCATGGATACATTATCGTAGCTGTGGATTATTTCACTAAATGGGCTGAGGCGATGCCTACATTTTATAATTACCAGGAAAAATACAACGTTGTTCATATTCAATAATATTGTTACTAGGTTTTATGTCCCTCAAGCCATTATCATTGACCATGGTAGTCATTTTCGCAATTTCATAATGTCTGAGCTTACTAAGAAGTTGGGTCTTCAACATGAAAAATCAACACCTTACTATCCACAGGCCAATGGATAGGTTGAAGCAATCAACACAGTTCTCACTACTATGCTTCGACGGATGGTAGGAATTTTCACAAGTCAAGTTGACACACAATGCTAGTCTTGACATTAAGGGATTATCAGATGTCTATTAAATATTCCACAAGGTTCACGCCTTTCCAATTAGTATATGTTATCGAAGCTATTCTGTCGATTGAATGTGAAATGCCATATTTGAAACTAGTTGTTGATGTTCTCCCTAACACCTTAGATGAAGAGGAACATCTCTTGTATTTGATGAAATTAGACGAGACTCACCATGATGCCACTTTAGTCATATGAACTGAGAAGAAACGTGTCAAATCTCATTATGACAAGCATGTCAAACCATGTGTTTTTTATGAGGGTGATTTAGTTCTCCTTTATGAACAGGATCATGACTTATTAGGGGCTGATAAATTTGAGCCTATGTGGCATGGACCGTATATCGTTAAACAAGTGTTGGAGAAATGGTCTTATGAGCTGGTAGATTATGATGGAATTCCTTTGGGTGAACCCATAAATGTGATTTACTTGAAGAAGTATTATGCTTAAAATATTTTTTGCATGAGTGCTTTGTATTTTTATTGTATCATACTCTAGTGTGTGCCTTTTTTCATTTTTTGTTCCGCCTTTAAGTTTCTTACCTTGCATTGTCCTTTTTTTCCAGATGCCTATGTCTTCGCTACCCTATGTTGACTTTGTTGATGGTGCTAGTCGTAGTACTCAAAACCTAGTGTCTACTGCATGGGAAATCTATGCACCTACAAATGAGTTGATCAATCTACACAATGTTTTCCTTGGTCGTGCAACAAATAATATCACATAATAAAGAGCATTTATCAAGTTATTAACTAACGCCATTTCATTTGGCATCCATCATCTTATTGTACGACTTGATTCACAGATAGTAGTGTTACAATTGAGTAACATTTATTTCATCTGAATTCCTACATTGTTATGAGTATACATAAGAATTCACCACTTGGAAAGACATTTTGATTATATTGAGTATCAACATATTCCTAGATGTCTAAACACATTAACAAATGCATTGGATAATTATGTTTTAGACAGACATTTGTGCCATTTATAAATCCAAACACACATTTAAAAGACAAGTAATCTGGTAGGAGCTTTATATTAATACGTCAAAAGTTACAAAAAAAGTGTTTCCCCTGAGACCAAAATGTCAAAATGGTGAAGCTCATGGATTCATATACATAAGCATCAAGGATGTTGCTCACTATAAAAAATGACTTCCTTTGACACTCTATGGAGCAGTCAACCAATGGATGTTGATACACCAATTGTATGGTGTTGGTAGCACCGGGATAACTCGGCCATCTTGATTTCATGGATGTTCATGGTTAATCCATTTAGGTTGTGTTCGATATCCTCAAGATCCTTAGTATCCACCCCTCAACCCACCACAATGCCTATCTCTCCCCGTATCTGAATAGGAGATGATCTTGTAGGATGATAAGGTGCCACATCTGCATTGTTGAGAGCACTTGATTAGTCTTGGATAAATGACAAAAACATTTTATAATTAAAATACCAAAAACAACATATAATGAAAAAATTCTTCTTACCTATCTCTCCCCACTGATATCCCCCAGGTAATGTCAATTCGGGATCTCCACAAAAATTAGTCTCGGGATAATCATAGTCCTCAACCATAATTAGCTGAACCCTCAGCTAATTATGACTGGAAGAAATCTTGGTCATATTTGATGATTGGCACACCACCATGAAGGACCATCAAATCCACCCATATTTTCATCTGAGGATCTTATTGAGCGGGTATTACTCATTCCACATGTTGTAGGCATAAGACAGGTACCCTCTCCAGGAAGAAGGATACCAAAACAAATCCATAGCCAAATTGTTTCAACCGACCATTCCTACACTTTGTCATTTGTTTATTCATGTTCTTCAAAATACCCTTGCACCAGTTGAAGACCAAGGGCTCCATACACTCTATATCATACTGAAAGTGGATTTGTAAATCCATGTGAGGAGCCACACTCCTTTCCATTTGATTGATAGTGTAGAGGACAGTTCTCAAAGTTAAATCTCAAACATCCCTAACGACAACCTTGCCACTATACTTTTATTTACCTGGTATGCAGTGATGTGCAACATAATAGTCCATGAGTTCTTTTTGGCACAAGGTCAGACCCAGGGTTCAATGTTTCAACATCGCACCAACAAAACCCTAACTACCGGCCCTTTCAGCAACACCTATGAAGTAGGAGAAGTCTCACCCGGGGTAGAAGCAGGGGGGGTTACTGGACTTAGGTGTCTGTAACCAAGCTGGGACATAGATATGTGATTATAACACTTCAAAAATTATTCTAGCAACACTTAAAATGTGATATGAATTAGTTCATTATCTTTCATTAAAATCACAGCACAAACCCTAATTTGGACTAGTGCAGTAACAATAAAGAGTAAACACTTCAACCACTTAGCACTCAGCACAGAGTTAGATATAACATTTATTCATCTTTAAGTGAAGCACTAAGAATAAACACATCCGTATAACTAACATAATAAGAAAAGTATTGAACACATTTGTAGCATAAACAACACAGCACAAAGCAACCATAAGGCACAAGATATACGTGGCTCACCCCAGTGTGGGGCTACATCCACCAACTGATTCATATTCTTTATTAGTATTAAATCTCTTACATCCATATGCTCTTGTGTACTAAGCTACATAGCCAATATTTGCAGAGGACATGAGATCTGCACAATGAGCACAAGATCCTCCTTCCCAAAATTAGGTCAAGGCACAGAGCCAACTCATTTATCGATCATAGAGCCTTACATACACATTTTGTTGCACAAAGCACTCAGAATAATTGCACTTAGCCACTTAGAATTCTCTCACTAAGTCTCTTACATCTATTTTCCCTACTACTTCTACCTTATAATATTACTTATTTATACTTTTACAATCCTTTGCAAAAAGGCCTAAACAAGGGTAAACTCTTGGGCTGACATCCCATAACCCATTACAAAAACCCTAGGGAAACCCCTTGCTGGGTCCACAAAGCCTGAAAAATAAGTGATATCCATGATCTCAGCTTTGCTTGGGTGGACCTTCCTTGATCACTATGTCGAAGTCCAAAATATTGTCAAACCTGACCAATATTTCCTCAAAACTTGGTCGAGGGCCAACAAGCCCCCAACACTCACCTGTGACTCATCCTAAGTCACTTAGGCCTGGGAAACATTGATTCAAAGGCCTCAAGATTCACTCAAGATTCCTTGACTTGCTTCTTCACCTGAGCCTCCTACTCAACGAGATCTTGGATCATCTACTCTGTAATGGGCCCTTCCAGGTGTTGTTCCATTGTTGCAACCACTTGGTCCAGTTGCGGGCCTTGTCCCTTGATTTATTCAAACACCTTGTAGGCTTCATCCTACATAGGTTGTAGGTTTTGTGTGACTTCCATTTCCCTTCCCTAAATGGTAGTAATCATTTGTTGCACTGCACGATGTTCCTAAGATCTCCTCATCCTTTATACTGCAGTGAGTAGCTTCATCTATGCCTGTACTGATAGTGCCTGTTGTTGCACCTCCTATAACTGCGCTTCCGATTTTCTTAGCTCTAGATGTTCTGTGAGGCATTTGTAAGTCTGCGTTCTTCTATCGCTCAGTTTTTTGCATTCTGATGTGAGGGCTCTTATCCTTCCAACTGTGCTCTTAGTGGCTTCCTCCCTATGGTCACGTACCTCCTGCAGAGTTCTCGGTACTACTTGGATGTCCAACTCTTTTATCCTTTCTTGAAGTCGTTGGATGGCCTTAGTTAGCTTCACCACTTGAACCTTGATTGACTCATAATGCTCATGTGCCAAGCCTGACACATAGCGAAGTGCTTTATTCACCGCTTATTTTCACCACAATCTTCTTTGCGAGAAACTGGTCCTTTTCTCTCTGTATCTTCACTTTGTCCTCCTCAAGCATTGCCTGAAACTCATCTCTCTCATTTTCATAGGTGGCTACACAATACTCTACAACTCGTAGTTTCTCTAAGACTTCCTCTTTCTCTTGTTTCAAGGCTTCTGTAGCCTTCTCCTTTTCTTCTTGGACTTTTTGAAGTCGAGCCTCTATTGCATCTGCAAGTCTTCTTAATTGGGAAGGCTCATACCCAATTATGCAACTTGTGACAAAGAGGGCATAGTAGGCACTACGTGGACAGATTGAATAGCCTACTGCATTTCCTTTAATTCCTTCTCGACCCTTTCATACAACTCCTCATGATTTTCTCCATATCTTTGCAGGAGATCCTCAGATGCAACCTCCATGGCTCTGCATGTTGATATTATGGTATTTGTGGGAGGTATTTACCTCCACGTGTAAACCTAACGAGAATAGAATATTTTGAGAAGTAAGAAGAAACCCTAATTAGTTGGATAATAACTGTATAAGACAAGTCATATCAAGAGGATAACTTGTATTAGGTTATTATCCTCCAAGAGAAGAAGTCAGCTAAAGGAAATATTATATACTAAGTAAATAGGCACCCAGAATGAGAAGTCGGCCTAGGTAGTTTGCCAGTTTTAGTAGAAATATAGGAGGCCAGTCTTCATTCTAGCAGGCATTCTCTGAACTACAGAAGAAACACTTGTGCACACTACAGTTGTCCAGTTTGTGCGCAAGTCTGGAGGAGAGATGTCGTTGCAGCCGTTATAACTAGCAGATTTCAGTTTTGGCTTGGACTATCTCTTGGTTATGGTTTGGACTCTCTGATCAACTCTTGTTTGGTATGCTATCCTTGGAGAGAGAGGTGCACTATGTTGTTTGGCTATCTAGCCTAGGGTTTGCTTCTAGAATGATTCTCTGTTAAGGTTAAGGTGCTCCAGGGTGGCTTCGGCCTATGGTTGGGTGACAATGGTGATATTTTCTATGGTTAAATGAGCACATCCATAATATTCTAATAGGTTATGGGCCCACATATCCTTCATTCAGTCTAACCGCTGGAAGGGAGCATAGCCATAAGGATACTAAGCTCGTTGAAGAACTGTCGCTAGGGTTTCTAGCAGGAGCAGTCACCAAATCACTTCCACTAGGGTTACTAGGAGGTGTAGTTGCAGAAACCCCATTCCTCTTGTTGAGGCACCTTAAGTGAAGGTATTAACCTAATTTATAGATATACTAGTGTGCCCTATCCTAGCGCATCTTTTGGTACTCTCAGCAAGCTAAGACGTCAAGTTTGAGTTTTTGGTCAAATCTAGGGTTGACCAAGTCAAGGAAACCATGACTTACTCTATGAAGTTAGAAAACAAGTTAGATGGGGATTCTAACTTCAGAGCATGGAAGACAAGGATTGACCTCATCCTTGCCAAGAATAAAGTGTTGGATATCATGAAAGGAAAGATCGTGGAACCAGAGTTTGAAGAACGAAAAGAGAAGGAACTGTAGAATGTTGCAGTTATGGAGAATTTTAAAGATAGTGACATCGATTCCATGAGCATAATAGTGGACTCTATAAAATACCACTTGATACCCTTCATCTCCCATATTGACTCATCTAAGAAGATGTACGATTCCCTAACAAATCTCTTCTTAGTCAAAAACATTGGACAAGTAATGAGTCTAAAGAATGAGCTTTGTGACATGAAGATGAATGATGATGACAACATAACATCATACTTTGTGAGAATCTCTCAGTTGAGATATCAACTACAATCCATTGAAGAGATCATTTTAGAGAAGGAACTAGTAAATATAGTACTCAATGGTCTTCCCAAGACATGGGATGCATTTTCCGCAAGCATGAACACAAGGAAGGAGTATCCCACATTTGAAGAAATTTGGACTTGTTGTGCACAAGAAGAATCAAGGATTAGTGCAAAAGAGAAACCCCAAAATAAATACGATGATCTAGCCTTCACAGTAATATTCAAGAATTTTAGGAACAAAAGGAAGTTTGGCTCAAGGAAGAAGCCAAATCAAGATAAAGATAAGTCAGAAATACAATGCTTCAACTGTCGAAAATATGGTCACTACAAGAATCATTGTCCCGAGCTAAAGAAATGGAAGGAGACACATGAAGCATCAATTGCCAAAGAAAGAAGACTAAGCAGAATGATACTGACTTCTTCTTCTAAGACAAGGTAACAATACTCCTCATAGTTCTTGTACATACCATGTTTTCTATACATATCTTTCATATCTATAATATGTTCAAAAGAGAAACTATACTGATGGAAGAAAAACAAGATAAGGATTTCTATCAAAATGACTACAAGTCAGACAATGCACATGAAAGGATGAAGTACATGTGGAATTTATTACATAAGTAACAACTGTAAGATAAGTCGAAATCAGAATCAATCTTAAAGAGACCTAGAAGAAGTAAAGACAGAAAGAAGTCAACAATCAAGAGAAGAGGACTCATGACACTTTGTAGAAGGAAAAACAGTATGCAGACGGAAGTGTGGGCTCTCTTAGTTGGAGGGAGATGATTACAAAATTCCAAAGGAAGAGCATGCATTCATGCATGAATCAAGGATTAGGAGGGAGCTAATCCTAAATAATATGATCCATTGAAGATGATGAAGTATCTATCCATGTTCCCATCAATGGTAGCAACCATGAAAAGCAACACATGTTCAATTTGACTTTAGAAGAAGTCTTCTTTGAAAAGAACCCTTGAAGTATCCCTAGTTGTCCATCCACATCCGTGATCCTATGATGAAAGGAAGAGGTTGGAATATTTAGGGCATGGAATATCCATGGACCCAAGAGATAAAGAGAAACATGAGGAAGAACATGAAGATTCCAAGAAAGAAAGAAAATATAGAACAACTAGTCATTGTATCGAGAATCACAAGACTACCAGCTTGATATGAACTCACTAAAATCAATCAAGTATAGAAACTAAAAGTTGTGATGAAGAACAATTTATGGAAGACTTATAAATGAAAGCATTGCGAGATCCAAAACTAGAGGTTCTCCCAAATGGAGGGAGAATACTGTGATGATTTCTTGTTCCATTAAAGTAGACATACCTCTACATGAGCCATTATATCGTCCACAACATCCATCAGTTGGATTTTACATCAGATGAATACAAAGACTATTCTTCAGAACAAAGAGTGTGTGTAGAAAAACCTCAAGGCTTTGAGGTATACCAGGAAGAGACTCTTGTATGCAAATGGAAGAAGGTCTTGTATGGATTAAAACAACTTGGTGCAGAGCCTCCAATGCACAATAAAAGCATGGTGAAAAAACTTGTATAACAAAGATACTGTATCAGAATGGTTACTCATAAGCTCAAGATGATGGATTGCTAATTCATGACAAACCCTCATGATGGAAGAAGAAGTACCACTTGGATATGTTCTAGTTTTACCCTTGCCACGATGTTATGAGCTAGCAGGAAGCAAAATATAAATCCAACAATGATATACTATATTTATCAAAGCTATATGAAGCCTTTAGAGAATACCTGTTTTCCAGAAATATTGAAGTGCATTGAGATCAAGAATTACACTCTCCATGATGAAGTACAAAAAATAGAAAGTGGCTCTCAAAGATATATCACCACAGATGAGCAGATAAGCATACATTTTGGTAAAGCCTTTGTCCAATATGAAAGAGTGTGTACTCAAGATGGATCTCATAGAGATGACTTCCTTATTGAAAAAGGAAGAGATGACTCCTAGGTTGGGAGGGAGCACTGATGTGTTATTGATTTATGGACAAACATGTTTTAGTTCAAGAAATGGTCCAGGGTGAGCAGTTGTTGGCCCTTGACCAAGTTTTGAGGATCCTTGCTCATGTTTTACCTATTTTTGGGACTTCGATAGGCTATCAAAGACATAGTTCAATTCAAAACAGAGATCATGGGATCTTGGACCCTTTTTAGGGATTTTTGGGTTTTGGGCTTATGTAACAGGAATGGGGATGTCGGCCCATGGGTTTACCCATGTTTAGGCCCATTTTGTAATATATAAATAGAAATCTAGGTGATGTAGGAAGAAGTAATTTTGATCTATGTGATCGAAGGAGGGACAAGTATGTGATGCTAAGTGCTAAGTGTTAATTTCTAAGTCCAACTGATAACTGTAATTTCTTTGTGCATAATGTGTGAGGCTTGTAGAGCTAAGTGCAAGTGATTGTAGGAGAGTGTGGAAGGCTTTGTGTTTTAACTCAGGGAAGGAGGATCTACGAAGTTCACAAATATCAAGGCTTTGTGCATGTATCTCATTGACCGAAGATAATAAAAGAGAAGAATATTTGGTGGGTGTATCCCCAGGGTGGGGGTGAACCACGTATATCTTGCGTTGTGGTGGCTATGTGCTTTATGTTTTTTCTATTGTCAGTGTGATTGAATTCTTAGCGCACTGATGTATGATTAGAAGGATCTAATATGGTATCTTATTACTAAATAACGTGAATGAATGATAGATCTGATCTATGTTTATATGCTTATTACTTGAATCTATTCGATCTATATAAATACTGCAGTGATATGTTGTTAGGGTTTAGATGTGCTATAAAATAAGGATGAATATTAACAAACTGTAACTGTTAAGTGCTATGTTAAGGTGTTACAATCACATATTTGTGTCCCAGCTAAGGTTGCAGACACTGGATTCCTACAACCACCCCTGCCTCTACCTCGAGTGAGACTTCATTTACTTCGAAGTTGTTTCCAAAAGGGTCGGTATTTAGGGTTTTGTTGGTGCATTGTTGTAGTGTTGAACCCTGGGTCTACCCCTGTGCCAACAAATGGTTCTGTTGCCGGGAAATGAAAATGTGATTGTTGGGAACTGAGGTAAATAAAAATAGAAAGGCCCTGTGCGTAGATATGCTACTCAAGTGCGCAGTATCCGACCTGAAACTGTGATTACTGTGAACTGAAGGAAAGAAAGAAATCTCTCTGTGTAGATCTATTTCCTTAGTGCATAGTATTCTACTTGACCTGTAAATCTTTGTGCTAAGAAGAGAAGCCAAATCCAAAGAAAAGAGGTAAGATATTGAATCTTTGTGCTTCGATAAAGGTAAGAATATTGAAATTTTTTATATTTGGAAGCTTTGTGCTCTACTTAAAGTAATATTAGTGGAAATTTTTGTTTCAAGAGTATGTATCTAGGTATGTTTGATAAATTTTATCCTAGTCTAATAACTAGGGAACAACTAGAAGAGAGAAGGTTTGATATGAGTAGATCTAATAGAAATAATGAAAGATATTTTATTCCTGTGAATAGAAAGAATGTTTGGACTAACAAATCGATGCAGAATCCTAGAAATATTTTTTTGTAGGGTAGCTACTATGATCCTAGTGCGTAGTGCAGGAGAGGTTGGGGATCATTTAAAAAAAAAAGAGGATTGACCCTTTGTTACAGTTGCAGAAGACTAAGACATCTTGCTAAGGAATACCCTGGAAGAAGACCTAGTTGTCTTTTTTTTACAGCTATTGACCATGAAGTCTTAGATTTCCCTAGAATGATTGTTAATCTTGAAAGAATGAATATGAGACAAGAAAACCTTGAGGAAGGTCACGAAACTAAGACCATGGCAGAACCTTAGATAGAATCAGAGACTGTACTACTACAAATGAAAGAAACCCTATATGATCAGAGAGATATCAACATATTAACTATCTTCAAAGAAAAATAATGCATAGAAGCAAGAATAGGAGACTTCGACATAGAGTGTGTTATGGATGAGGAAACACAGGTAAATATCATGAGAGAAAGAACATTTGAATATTTAGGAAATCCTAATACGATTCCTTCATTGGGAGGAATAGGACTATTCAGGGGAAAGATGATAACCCTATGTGGAAGACTCACCCAAGTATCTATGAGTGCTCATGGAGCTTCGACAAAAGGAATATTTTGAGGTTGTTAGATTCACTGAGAAAAACGCTCCATTTACTATGTTATTAGGAAAAACCTGGATCGAGAAAAATCATACCAGAAGAAGAGAAGAGGAGGCCTAAGAATAGAAAAATAAGGAATTAAATATTTAATGACTAGGAGGATAGCACACTTGATTGCAGAACATGAGAATAGATCGAAGCTACTTAGAACCAAAAACTTGGATCATGAAGTTGAAAGAACACAAGAAGATTCACAGACGAGTAGAACACTAGTATTACTCTCTAGTCCTATAAAATAATCTCAACAACGTGAAGTTGCTATGCCAAAAGAAGACAAGAATCAGAATGGAAAAAGGAATACCGAGACGAACATCACTGGGAAGAAGGATAGAAAACTCAGAAAGAAGAGAGAAAATATCGAAAAAGTAAAGAAGGGCCTAGAGGGAACTTCATGGAAGGAACATTTGAAAAAATGGAATTTCATCAGAATATCAAAATGAAACCCCATGGCACTTTGCCATGACGAAGCGATATGACTGTTGGAAGCATTCTAACCATTGGACCGATGCTCCAAAATAGTTAGAACAACAATTATGACTAGAAATCTCACCATTGGACCATTGGGGCCGTGCCACAAAAGACATAACTACATTGATGTAAAACTTCTTATCCATTGGAGAGATCCATTACATCGTTCCTACTTAGTCGATTGACTATTTCACTAAGGACACTTTTGTGAATTGTATCAGAGATAACAAGAGAACCCATTGCTACCGCACTTTTATTAGTGAGATTGACACCGATTATATTGCTTTGAGAACTTATCCATCCACTCAAGTTTTTTAGTCGAGAGTGTGCATGTCAGACGAGCTCAATGCTTTGGATAAGTCAGTCGAGGAATTTTTAATTGATATGATGTTCGAGAGAGTGATGTCCATAGGAGTTCAAGATTCATTGAAATGAGGAGTGAAATCCTCCCCATCGATTGCTTGCGGATCCGGACCATCCCGACCGACAGCAGAAAAGAGAACCAAGCAAAGAGATGATCCAACAAATGCAAAGTTAATATCGACCATCTTACTCGAATACATCCTTCCTCTGGTCGACGCAGTGAGTTGTGACAGTGTCCCAAGGGACTTTGATTACACTATGGTTACTGCATACCTCCCGAAGGGGATACATGAAGTCATGATGCAGTAAGGTAATATCATGACATTGAAGTTTAGCGACCTCAACCTAGGTGACTGCAAGAATTACAGTAGGCTTTCTCCTTACAAGTATTTGACTAGGATGAAGGGGAATAACTCAAAAATAATCCCCCAACCATGGACTATGAACCTCGCGCAGTCCACCCTCTTGAATGTGATGAAGATCCCACACTTTGGAAGACACCAGGAGGTTAACACATGTGTTAAGTTCCTACTCTCATGTTACCATGGTGGCTATCTGACGTTGATCCATAGGATCATTAGGTTGAGAGTGCAAGGACCTGACCCACAAGAATTCTACCCTGGGAAGGCTTTCAACCGTGCCCTAGCATAGAGAATTAAGGACACTTATAGCGATGTAGAAAAGGGAATGTGAGGATACAAGGTAACTTCCATCTAGAATGGCACAATGCGCCTGGCCTACCAGTTGATCGCAGGGAAGATAGTAAGGAAGAACCAACCTACACAAGTCACAATATTTGTTGTTGACCTAGCCAGGAAATGCGTAGAAGGACTCCAGATGAACTGGGTGAAGTACTAGGTCAACCATCTGAAATCATACTGTTGCAAAGCTTAGGATCAAGGATATGAGTTCCAATTTAGCTGGCTCCTAATCCTCATCGCATTTACCACTTGGGAAATGCTAGAAGGTGCGACCTTCCCATACATTGAGTCATTTGAGACACTCACTGTGAAGTTCACCATGCTTTTGTACTCAAGGGATATGGGAAAAAATTGGAAGTCGAATGCAGTATTTCATACCTATTATCTCCATCTTAAGAGGGATATCAAAGCTATCCCTCTCATGACGCTGAACACCCAAAATTAGTTCCGAACCCTCATGAAGTTTTGCATAGATCAACACTTCACTTATATCACCGCACATGCAAATGAGAACAATGAGAATAAAGAATAAATTCAATCATACTACAAGATCACAGAGGAGGACCTTGAAGAGATCACCAAATATTGGTCTGCAGAACTCCTCTTTCCTGTAGACCCCATAGAAATGTCATACCCTGAACTAATCGGCATCCTTGAGACCACTCATGAAGCAAAGGATATTCCTGGACGTAGCAAGAGGAATATTACCATGGAGGTCCAAAACTTGATCAGCGCATTAGAAGGAAATGATTCAGTATCACCTAGACGAAGGGGTGATGACGAAGTAGAAGAGACAAAGAGAAAAGAAGACTAGCAGAAGAAAGGCGAAGTAACACTGCCTAGGGACCCCAGTGATGAGGTTGATACCTTGAAGAAAAGGAAGGTTTCTCCCACAAAACCCACTTCCCGAAAGAAATCTAGAGCAATATTGACTAAGATGCAGACTATTCTCACTGTATATGGCTTTGAATTTATCATCGTAGCTATAGCAGATGCCTCATAGGAAATCTTGTAGAAACATGAAGCCAAGAAGGACGATATGTATGATAAAATTCAGGTTGAACTCAGAGGGGTACAACAAGGCCTTCAATCCAATCGCACAGTATCCACTGCACCCCCACCATCAAAAGCACCTGAGTTGGGAGATGAGCCTTCCCAACTCTGTAGACTAGTTGATGCGACCGAAGCTCACCTTCATTGCACACAAGAAGAAACTGAGTAGGCCACAGAGGCCCTAAAGAAGGTACAAAAAGTAGTCATAGATCAACGTTGAGTTGTGCAGCAAGAGAAGGTTGTCCTCCAAACTATGTTTGAAGAATAGAAAGAGTAGTTGTTCACAGAACAGGTGGGAATAAAAGAAGCAGTCACTAGAGCACTTCTCTCTGTGACAGGATTAGAGAAAAAAGAGGAAGGCCCAGTGGAACATCGAGTAGAGAATCTTGCGAAATCTATCCAACAACTTCAACAGAGAATCGTAGACCTCAAGCTATGAACAATGTCAAGTACCCTGTAGGATGTGCGAGATCAACGAGAAGCCACTGCCCAGAGCACAGTTGAGAGGATCAGAGCATTCACTCTAGAATGAAAACAACTAAGTGCTTGCAATGCACACAATTATGAGCGACTCATTGAATCTACTGAGCTAAAGGTACTGGAGTCACAGATCTAGGAGGAAAAGTAGTAAGCATCAATAGTACAGGTGCAATTGAAGCTCCTGTTAGTAGTTGAAAGGATGAAGTGATCCCAAGAACAACGCACTGCTCAACAATATGTCCACACCATTCAAAGAAAAGTCATGGAAGTGACTAAAAGGCTCCAACTAGTCCAAGATGAATCTTGCCAACTGTTTGAGGAGATTGAAGGCTCAGGTGTAGAGTTGGAACAAGTAGTCGTTATAGTCGAACAACATTTAGAGGGACTAGTTAGTGAATCAATCATCGAAGAGTTATCCAAGAAGGAGACCCTAGCGTAGCAACATATCGAAGAAACTCGAGCCAAGATCGAGGATTTTGAAGAACAGCTACCCAAACCAGAGTGACTCAGGATGAGTCACAAGTGAGTGATGGGGGCCTATTGTCCCTTGACCAAGTTTTTAGGATCCTTGGTCATGTTTGAACTACTTTTGGGACTTCGACAGGATGTCGAAGAGGGAGCACAATTTGAGGCAGAGATAGTGGGATCTCAGCCCCTTTTTAGGGATTTTTTGGTTTTTGGATTATGTAATGGGAATGGGGATTTTGGCCCATGGGTTTACCCATGTTTAGGTCCATTTTGTAATATATAAATAGAAATCTAGGCGATGTAGGAAGAATTAAGTTCAATCTATGTGATTGAAGGAGGGACGTGTATGTGATGCTAAGTGCTAAGTGTTAATTTCTAAGTGGAAGTGATAACGGTAATTGCTTTGTGCATACTGTGTGAGGCTTGCAGAGTGAAGTGAAAGTGATTGTAAGAGAATGTGGAAGGATTTGTGTTGTAACTTAGGGAAGGAGGATCTAGCGAGGTGCACAAATCTCTTGTCTTCTGTGGAGTAATATCTCAAGGCTTTGTGCATATAGTTGATTGACCGAAGATAATAAAAGAGAAGAAGAGTTGGTGGGTGTAGCCCCAGGGTGGAGGTGAACCACGTATATCTTGCATTGTGGTTGCTATGTGCTTTATGGTTTTTCTATTGTCTATGTGATTGAATGGTTAGTGCACTGATGTATTCTTAGAAGGATATAATATGGTATATTAGTAATGAATACTGTGAATGAATGCTAGATCTGATCTATGTTGATATGTTTAATACTTGAATCTATTGGATCTGTATAAATATTGCGTTTATCTATTGTTAGGGTTTAGCTGCACTGTAAACTATGACTGAACATTAATGAACTGTAACTGCTAATTTCTATGTTAAGGTGTTACAATCACATATTTGTGTCCCAACTAAGGTTGCAAACATTGGAGTCCTGCAACCACCCCTACCTCTACTTCAAGTGAGACTTCATCTGCTTCGTAGTTGTTGTCAAAAGGGCCGGTAGTTAGGTTTTTTTGGTGCATTGTTGTAGCATTGAAACTTGGGTCTACCCCTGTGCCAAAAACAGTTCCTTTCCAATTCGGAAAGTGGTTTGATATTTTTGATGAACAAGCATTTTCCAGTTCGGAAAATGGTCCAAATTGAACCGTCATTTTCATAATGAAAATGGTTCGATGGATTTCTCATGTACCAGAGACAACGCTTCTCCTTGTGGTTAACATGGAGAATGTTCTAGGATAGTCTCTCTTCTTGACTTTCACTCTCAGTAGTGGTCAAGAAGACTGGTTCACCTCATCGGGTAGTCATTCTTTCGAAGCTCATAGTTGTGAGTAGTTTCAAAAAATGGTCTATTTTGGAGGTTGGTGCAGGAAAGTCATTTCCTTTGGAAATGGTTCAGATAGTCATTCCCTAGGGAATATTCATTCTCTCTAGGCTGCACTTTGTTTAGTGTCAGAGAAATGGCTCATATAGTTGAATGGTCCAGGTTCAACAATCAAGGACAGGCATTCCCTAGGGAAGATTCATTCTCTCCAGGTTGCACTTTGTTTAGTGCTAGAGAAATGGCCAAGATAGGTGAATGTTCCAGGCTCAGAAATCGGGAAAATTATTCTTCCTTTCTTGAGAAGAATAGTCCAGATAGCTCATCATTGATGTTTTAGCTTCTAAGGGTAGATACTCTTCCATATATCATAGATGTGAGTGGAAGAATGGCCCAGATGATTCAGTTTATATCATAACAATTTTTTCTGTACAGGTTGATGATATGATTGTTATGGAGACTACATGTCTCCGAAAAATGGATGTATACTACTGTGGTGGATGTGTTCCACTGATTGTGACTATATGTCATTGATCAAGTATCTATGTTCTACTTGGTGTGGTAGTGTACCACTGGATTGTAGTTGTGTAATACTATGGATAGACACATTTGTGTTCAATTGAATGGAATTGTTCTGATTTCCTTGAAGACTATCAATAGTGTTGGAAATGATTATCAACTAGATGGATGATCAATGGACAGAGATTTCCCAAATAAAAATTGTTCAGGAAATTTATTCTTCTTGGACATATGTCTGGATTAGAAGAATGGTTCTTATGTCACTATGTGGAGTGAGTGACTTATCCAACATCATGTCTGATTACTCAGATGGAGTATGGTTTAGAGAGATGATGCAGTTGATGACACTGATAGTGATGATGGTGCTCATGATCTAATCATGAGACAGTCTATACAACTATGTTGATGCTATTGGGTGAATGGTATGTTTGTGTTCAATACCATTACCTTCAATACCTCCCTAGATAGGAGGGAGTGTTGATATTATTGTAGCGGAGGAAGATATTTACCTCCACGTGTAAACCTCATGAGAATAGAATATTCTGGGAAGTAAGAAGAAACCCTAATTAGTTGGCTAATAACCCTAGAAGACAAGTCAACTCAAGAGGATACCTTGTATTAGGTTATTATCCTCCAAGAGAAGAAGTTGGCTAAAGGAAATATTATATACTAAGTAAATAGGAACCCAGAATGAGAAGTCGGCCTAGGAAGTTTTCCAGTTTTAGTATAAATATAGGAGGCCAATCTTCGTTCTGGAAGGCATTCTCAAAACTGCAGAAGCAACACTTGTGCACACTGCAGTTGGCCAGTTTGTGCGCAAGTCTAGAGGAGAGTTGTCGTTGCAGCTGTTGCAGCTAGAAAATTTCGGTTTTGGCTTGGAATATCTCTTGTTCATGGTTTGGACTCTCTAATCATCTCATGTTTGGTGCACTATCCTTGGAGAGAGAGTTGCGCTATCTTGTTTGGATATCTAGCCTAGCGTTTTCTTCCAGAATGATTCTCTGTCAAGGTTAAGGTGCTCGGGGGTGGCTTCGACCTATGGTTGGGTGACAATAATGATATTTTTTATGGTTAAACAAGCACATCCATAATATTCTAACACCATAGACTAGACTGATTTTTTCCTTTGTGAGCATGGCCTCTAACTAGGGCTTCCTAGCCCGCGTCTTCTTTCTTGTTGAAGGTTTCTATGGAGAAACCTTCCTCTTCTACGGTGTTACTATTTCAGTAAGGGTATATTTCGATAGTGTAGCTTCTCCTTCTCCTTGATTTTCTCCTTCATCCTCTCTTCCTTGTCCATTTACTTCGTATCCTCCTCCTAGTGAGCCAGATCCATTTCCTTTAGAAGCGTTGTCCTCCTTGTCAGTCTCTATATTATGGACTTCCTCCTTTTTCTTCTTCTTCTTCACAATGTATTGTCTAGCATGCTCCACCCATGTGAGGAGGTGGATTCTTATGATGTCATTTTCGGAGAGTTTTTCATCATCGACTGGTACAAGGAACTCCTTTGGCCACTCCTTCGTGATATGCTCCATGTCTTCATCTGTCATCTTGTAATGTGATTGTAATTCTTCCTTGTTGTCATCTCTACGTGTAGTGATGTAGATAAAATGTCGATCTATGTGGAACTTGGATATCGGTCTGTACTGGTGCAGGGTGTGTGGTGTCATGCACATAAATGATTCAATGGAAACCTTGAGTTGTTGATAATACACATGGAACATAGTGTTCGACTTCCATTTCTTTGACATGTCGTTGGTGTACTACAAGGTAGAAAACCTAGAAGCCAACAACTCTGATGGTTCGATCTCCAGGAAGGTCACTCCTTCAGTAATTTTTCAAGAAACAAATGCAATCAACATGAGAAACCAATGAAACTGGAACTCGTATCCATGATCCTGAGCTTCGCAACAATATTTCTCGAGCTCATTGATGAGGAAACTCTCCCAATTCATCTGCATTCTCTCCACACATTTTCATGAGAGGTCGACCACGAACCTAGTGAACTGTGTGGGGTTATTATTTTTTACAACAATATATCCACCCATAAATTTGTTTCATGGCCATTACAGAGCGTCGTTATAATGGTAGGGGCATCTAAAATGGTCATATAACTTCGCTAGGGTGAAGTCCCATTCTGCACGATTCTACTATTCCAGTGAGGTTCAAATCCTGTGAACTTGCCTCCTGCGAGGTTCCAATTCATGAAGTCTTCCTTATGTTCTCTGTATCTTTTTGTAGATTTTCTACCTTGGTTTTCTTTTTATTGATCTTCCTTGCCTTCTTCCCTACAATCTGAGTCTCTCTAATAGTTTATGGAATTCTCTTTCCATTCTTATTCTTATCTTCTGTTAGCGAAGTGACTTCTCACTACTGATGTGCTCTCAAAGGGTTCAAATTTAATACCTCTTCTCTTATTAATTCCGGGGTGGGAATTATTATTTATTTCATGTATAGGTCCTTCAAAACTTCTTGCATTCTTTCAACTTCGACATATAATTCTCTTGACTTATGTTGCTTCGACTTAACTTCTCATTCTTCTATCATTCGATCTATTTTTCTAGCTATGAAATCCCTTATTTCTTGCTTTTTCTTTTTTGGAGCTTCTTCCTCTACTTTCCTTCTGATATGGTCTTTCTCAATCCAAGTCTTTCCTAATAAAAGAGGAAAAGGGGTCGTAGTTCTCAAAAAACTTAATGACTTTAAATTCCTCTTCAGCCAATGTTCCATGGATGATAATAGATACATTAGTAACTCTTCCACATAAGGTTATCATCTTTCCCTTGAACACGCCTATCCTCTATAGTGAAGGTACCATAGAAGGCTTTCCCAAAATTTCCCAAGTATCTTTTGTCATAATATTCACTGGTGTTTCCTCATCCAATACATAGTCTATGTCAAAGTCTTTTATTCTTGTACTTGTGCACTATTTTACTTTCATGATCTCCAGTAAACTAATATCTTTATGAACATCCATCATTTATTTCAAATGTAGTAATGTAGTCTGAAATTATCTAATATGTTCTCTCTCTGATTCTCTAACATGTTCTTAGTCTCTAGATTTTCTTGTCTCATGTTCATCCTTTCAAATTTAGCAATCATCCTTGGACAATCCTCAACCTCATGACCAACAATTTTACAAAAAAGACAAATAGGACCTATACCATGGCATTCCTTAGAAAGATGTCTCGGTCTTCTATAGTTATAACATAGTGTCAATCCTCTTTTCCTCTTGTATGGTTCTCAACTTCTCATGTACTGCACACTGGGATCACAGTGTTTGGACCTGTAATTTGTAAAAATTATGTCTAGGTTCCTGCATCTACTTATTAGTCCAAAAATTATTTATATTCATAGTAATAACATATCTTTCTTCATTTCTATTAGTTGTACTTAGATCAATGATTTCTTCCAACTGTGCCCTAGATTTCAGACTATGAAAAAATCTATTAAACATACCTAAATTCATGCTTTTGAAACAATTTTTTTGACTTATCTTACTCTATCAAAGCACAAAGATTTACCTCTTTTCTTCAGATCAAGTTTATTTCTTAGCATAGAGCTTCGCAATTCAAGTACAGTATTGCACACCACAACAATAGATCTATGCACATAGATTCTCTTTTATTTACTTAAGTTCCCAACAATCATAGTTTCAGCTCCCAACAAAAAAACCATTTGTTGACACAGCAGAATACCCAAGGTTCAATGCTTCAACATCGCACCAACAGAACCATAACTACCAACCCTTTCGAAAACACCTGCGAAGTAGGCGAAGTCTCACCCTAGGTAGAAGCAGGGGGTTTTATAGGAATCAGGTGTTTGTAACCAAGTTGGGACACAGATCTATGATTATAACACTTCACAGAGTATTCTAGAAACACTTAAAAGGTGGTATGCATTATTTCATTATATTTCATTAACATCACATCACAAACGCTAATATGGACCAACACAGTAAAAATAAAGAGTAAACACCTCAACCACTTAGCACTCGGAACATATTTATATCTAACATTCATTCATCTTTAAGTGAAGTTCTAAGCATCAACATATATATATATATATATATATAACTAACATAATAAGAAAAGTATTGAACACATTCATAGCATAAACAAGACAACACAGAGTAACCACAAGACACAGGATATACGTGTTTCACCCCAGTGCGGGGATACATCCACCAACTGCTTCGTCTTCTTTATTAGTCTTCAATCTCTTACACCCATATGATCCTGTGCACTAAGACATAGAGCCAATATTTGTAGAGGACATAATATCTACGCACTGAGT
This sequence comes from Picea mariana, assembly GCA_032191745.1. NCBI lineage: Eukaryota > Viridiplantae > Streptophyta > Pinopsida > Pinales > Pinaceae > Picea > Picea mariana. The sequence continues at coordinate 390,658 of JASDQU010099978.1, read as the reverse complement.
ACCAGATCCTCCTTCCCAAAATTAGGTCAAGGAATAGAGACAACTCCTTTATCGAGCACATATCCTTACATACACATTCTGTTGCACAAAGAACTCAGACTACTTGCACTTATTCACTTAGACTTCACTCTCTAAGTCTCTTACATCGCTTTTCCCTACTAATTCTACCTTACAATCTTACTTATTTATACTTTTACAATCTTTTACAAGAAGGCCTAAATAAGGGTAAACCCATGGGAAGACATCCCATAACCCATTACAAAAACCCTAGGGAAACCCCTTGTTGGGTCAGCAAATCCCGCAAAACAAGTGAGATACATGATATTAGCTCCTCTTGGGCACTCCTTCCTTGATCACTGTGTTGAAGTCCAAAAATTGGTCAAACCTGACCAAGATTTCCTCAAAACTTGGTCGAGCACCAATAGTTCTCCCCCACCTCTGCTTCTCGAGAGTGATACCTGAGAGCCTCGATGAGATAACCCCATCAAAAATTAAATGTCATCAATATCCAAGATAAGAGTATGCACACGCACGTGCAAATATTGGTCATTGACGTCCCACATGTGGACTAAGTACTCTAATAGCCTTGGTTGGTCTCTCATGCTTTGAAATTTTAAAATTTTGAGCAAACCACACTCCTAGAGTGCCATGATAGTGCTCGGTTCATTCCCGACAAAGTAGAATTCTTCCTTGTTCTCACGTTCCCTCCACTCGAGCATAATAATTGAGGAAAACCTACCAAAAAACATCAAAGGATGATTAGATTCATCAAACTTAAAAAGTTGGAAGTTTTCCTAGCTCATTTTTTTTTTCAAAATTTGAGTTGTGGTCATTGCAGAGGCTCTCTTTTACAAAGAGTGACATCGTCACAACCTAGTAGTGGAACCCCTATGGCTATTTGGGGTTGTCGCAGTTCATGATAGTGTGAGCCTATGACGATCTCAAAGCACAATAACCCTTAAAAATTGCCCTTAACTAAAAAATGAACCATTAAAATTAAAAATTAAACCATGAAAAGAGAAAGGGGAAGGAGAATACCTTTTTGACGAAATTGGTTCGAGAATTGGTCCACTAGGTGCTATGGAATCGTCACTTGAAATTTGGAAGAAAATAAGGGTTTTTGGAACTATTTGGGTAAAAATACAAATGAAATAGTAAATAGACAGTTTTGATCTATTTTATTCACATTTTACCATTTTAATTTCAAATTAAATTAATTTTTGAATATTTTTGCCTATTCCCTAAGCCTAATGAACTTTGAAAAGTGTCTCTATTACAGATTGAGAGATCTAAGGATTGGACGTTTGATATGGATCCTCCATTTTTGGTCTTTTTTTTGTGTTTTCTTATGTACATATACTTTTAGGGTTTTTTAGGAAAAACTCTGAGCATGGTCTTAATTCTTTCTCACGCTCGTGAAACCATGAGAATGTTATCGAGCAACCTTTTTTTTCTTTTTTCAGACTCATAATGGTAATTCGAAAAACGAACCCTATGGAGTATCATTTAAGATCTCTTCAAGCTCCCTAAAAATGAAAATATATCTGAGAAATCTTGTTCTTTTCACGCTCGTAAAAGTATTTGAAGAAAATGTCTGATGAGTGGCAGATGATCTCTTTTTTAGTCTCGTCAGACTAACTTACAAAAAAGGACATATTGGATTTTTCTTTAAGTTTTTTTCAAACACTCTAAACATGAAAAACCCTTGAGTTTTTTTTCTTTGGACTCGTAAAATAAGCATCAAAAGGCCCATATGGGACCGAACCATGCCTTCCTAGGGTTCATTAAAAATACTCTAAGGAACTCATCCAAAAGATGATCTTACATTACAAGAATATGTTATACTCCTCAAGCTTGCGTAAAAATAAAGAGGTACTCGCCAGAAATGGTGGGGGGAAATTGGGAAATAAATGTATATATATATATATGTGTGTGTGTGTGTGTGTGTGTGTGTGTGTGTGTTAGTGACAGTAAGTCACTCTTGAATATTGCACCCCTCTTAATTATTGTATCCAGGTTGGGAAATCCATTTGTATCTCATTTGAACATCCACAGGTCCATATGTTGGGTCTTCCTTGAGTCAATGTTTCCAACACATTTTTTTTTGTCGTTCATATGTTCAAGAGAAGTTCAACTTAAACAAGCCTTCTATCGAATTGACCATCTGCAATCTTTAAAATTATACCATGTCGTCCTTCCCTGAGTCAGTGTCGAATAACTTTATACTCTTATTTACTTCAAATCTATTACATATTTCATTTCATTGATGGAGGATACATTAAGGATTGTTAGAAAAATGAGACCGCGGAGTAATAAAATAAAACAAATGCAGAAACAAAACACAGAAGACATACAATACAAGAGAGACACAGATTTACGTGGTTCACCCAGTGTGGGCTACGTCCACCAAAGAAATTTCCAGGTCCTTCCTTTATTATTATCTAGCAAATGAAGGGATACAACCTACAACAAAACCTGCTGTAACTTCCTCTTAATTCTCTCATAGTCTCCTCTCTCAAAATACAATATTCACCATCATCCATAGCCGCAATACATTTCCCTCATAAAAGAGGGTTTCCTTCTAGGGAAAAAAACCCTAACATAATATCTACCATTAGATCTGCGACCTTATAATGAACGGTCCAGATTTACAATGAAATTACAATATACTTTTACAAGGAAATTTTTTCTTCGGGGGCTTCACCCCCGAACCCCTGCTGGGGGCCCGCTTGCCTCCAGACCCCCCAGTCGGGGGGATATCCCCCCCAGACTCCGCAGAGGGGGTACCCCCCCTCTGCACTCCCCCGCGTGGAAGAGTGTACATACTTCTGGGGTGTAAATACTTCATGGGGTATACACACGACTGAAAGTAAAAGACCTCTAAATCAGGAAGATAATCAGGATCCACAACCAACAAGGACCTCATGTGATGAGTCTTTTCCTATCGACTTCAACTCTTTATCCATGAACAAGACCTAGAAATCATTTAGTACCTTGGAGCCTTCATGCCTCAATGGCAGGTATCCTCTCTTTCAACAGTGGGTTCACATCATTAACCCTTGATTGAAAGATTAAATCAAGTGTTTGACTTGAACTCATTCATTCACATTCGTTGGATTTTTCTAGATTACCTTGGGATTCATTGACATCAATGGTGATTTCACTCGCACTTGTTAACAATATTCATTAATGATCGGCAATCAAGTGGTTTCTATCATGTTCAACTTCGACACCTGTGATCACATGGCTAGATTCATACTTCAGAATGATAAATATGAATACCCTGGATCTCACCATATTGGTCCAGGTTGTGATGGAGTATTCATAAGTTTGTACTGACACATAGATCCATTGTGTATGTCTCGTGGCTATGTCCGAATTTGAATTCTTTAAAGCATAGATCCATAGTGTATTTCTCGTGGCTATCTTGAATGATGATAACATGGATCCACAATGTATGTTTGGTGGCCATGAATCACTTGATACTTATCATTAGAGTCACTTGTAGTCTAAGTATGGGAATTCCTACCTCAAAAGATGGTATATTATTGTGAATATGCTTGATTGTTTGCAGGTTCCCGACTAATGTGCTCCTTCTTTTTGACACACACATTCTACAAAGCATTACAACTTAGAGGTTCCAAATTCATGATTTGGGGGCATTCTATTAAACATTATTTTGGTCACCCCTGTGATCAATTGACAATGTGTGCCTAACTCACTTTCATTTTCCCTGAAAATACTAAATGAGACTTTTTCTATGAGAAATGTGGATTACCTTTTCTTCCTTAAAAACCATATCAAAGGAGAGCATTGCACCCTGATCTATTCTTGGGGTGCAATGATGCTTGATCGTTGCATGCTGCACCAAAACTAGATTGTGACATCACTACAGGCTACTTGTGCATGGGGTGCGACAATCCTCAAACAAGAGAAAAAGTGAAATTCATGAAGGTTATAGAAGGGAATATTCTAGAAGATGAGGTGGCCTCCGATCGATTTGGATCTTACTCGCTTCTCTGATTTAGTGGTATCATCCTAATATCCTCATCCATCCCTCTTTCACCCTTTATAATGAGAGATATTTCATGGAAAAATCTAAGGCTTTCTTATGCATGAAGAATTATGATGTAGATTATACTTGTGATAGCTTTTCTTTAGCTCTCCAAGTCAGGTTGTGGATGTTCTTCATCAAAGGAATTGGAGCAAAGGTGTGTGTGTGTTGAATAAAAGGGCCATTAGAAGGGACCTTGCAACATCAAGGCATGGGTTGTATTCTCCACTTCTATTTAATACAATGCAGTAATACATTTCTTCCCTCTAAAGGTGTCTTTACTTTTATTATATAACTCCTTGATCTTATACATAGAATTCATTGGAATATATATATCATTGTTCTCTCTCTTTGTTGGTTTGTGTTTATTAACAGGTTCAGCATCCCACAAATCCAAAGATGGAGTGGTAAGGATGACACTAGCGATGATCAAATGTCATTTAAATGGTATGTCATTTGTCCCTCTTTGAACTAATTTATATGACAATGAAATCTAAGGTGAAACTTGTATTCTGCCCTATTTTGTTCCAGCTTCTTGTTGAAGTTAAGGATATTAGTTTGTGTCCTCACTTACCAATTTGTTCGATAACAAGGTCATATTTGCGAGAATACTTGTAGCCTTGGGAGCTACAGATCTTGAGGAGATCATCACCAAAAGTTGGATAAAAGGTACGGTTATTGATCTTATCTTCAAATTCTTTATGTTCATCTATTTTGGTATGTTTGGGGTAGTGTAGAAACTAGATGGATTTTTAGGGAGTCATTTTCTCTGTCTATACTTTAAACCCTGGTATATTTATAGGAGGATTTTCCTGCTAGAAGAATTGGTGACTCCATTCGGGAGTCTCTCTAGGGATTTTAGGGAGGTTTTATGGGTTCTTAATTGTCTTGTTTATTGCATGTTGAGTTTCAGTCAAGTTTACTAAGTCTTTTAAAGGTTTCTGGTCCCCTGCAAGGTGCATACCAACTTTCCTTGCCCTGTTAGTCTACCTTGTCTTTTTATTTTTGAAAAGTCTCAGAGGTGTACACTCCCTATTTTGGGTTAGCCCACATACACATGCACTCTTCACAGTAGAAAACCCACGTACATATGCAGGATGTTGATGCGAAAACCCATGTCTCTCTTTCTTGAAATTGTTTTTTAACAAAGAGAGAGTTTGCCTCTTTCCTGATAGAAGTTTGTACTTCTCAGGAATTTCTTGAACCAGTCAAAGTCTCTTTCTTTGGCCATAGCTTGGGTTAAATTTCCAGTTAACTTGTTCCTTAGTTTTATTTTGTTTTCCCTAAAAGTTTTAGAGCGAGCTCTCAAGTTTTAGATCCTCCTTTTGTTTTCTTGGTTGAATCCTTGTGATCCCCAGTTGGATTAGGATATTTATCAATCTTTTTCTCGATTTTCTCTTTATTCTTATTTCTTTCTTTGGAAAAAAAAATAAAAATTTACTTCAGTTTTTCTTGTTAAAGAAGTTCAAAAAATAAAATAAAATAATTTAGTTTCTTGCATTTAGTTTGGTAAAGTAGTCAAGTTTGTTTGCATAAGAAAAAGTGTCTTTGTTTCAAAGTTATTTCCTATTTCCTAAAATACAAGTAGTTTTTCTTAGTCAAACAAAAGCAAGTTTTAGGATTTATTCATTTACAAGATCTTGAAATATTGATTAGAAAAGTGGAATTTTACAAAGATTTTTTACAAGATTTCTTTTAATTTCGAAGTATATTTTGCTTTCAAATGCTTTAAAGTTCTCTTCCTTATTCATCTCTTCATAACACCACCAGTTTCACTACTATTCCCTTTGCGTAAATCAATTCTTAAAATTAATTCTTAACTTAAAATATAATAGAATTTCTGTTTGTAGGGTTCACCGACTAGTTTAGGGTTTTAGGGCCTTCAATTAGGTGTGAAGAGGAAACTCTTCAAGAGATTTTTAAAACAAACATTGGAGTCTGAGATAGGGAGTGTTTTAAGTCCAACGTCATAAGAGTTAGTCGGGACCCCCCTCTAACACAGGGGATAAACAAGAGGTCACGTGAGGAAATGCAGAGGAGATAACCCCTCCAAAGTTGGACTAAACGTAGTGGGGATTGTATATTGAGGGTTTTTCTCCGGGACAATACCGATCACATTTTCCTATGAATATTTGTGGACCTTGAATCCGTTCGATATCCTTAGTTATCTTCCGGACCAATTTTTTTTGGCACCCTTGAAGAGCTTCAGACTTGTTATCCTTCTCATTATGATCTGCCTAACTGTCGACTATACTTGCCTAGTGACTGACTGTGATCTGGAAACCTAGTTGCCCATATTTTATGGACTTACATAGGTGACTGCGGGGGTATATCGTGGTACCTAGGGTAGACGTCAGATTGTGCTTCACAGAGTGTACCCAGAGGGTGCTTCCGTGTTCAAGTTAAACTTGCACCAGTTAGTTACTCTAGTGTCGATTGGTGTAGCCATCCTTCCCACTAGTTAGTCGACTTCTTGATTTATCTTTAAGAAAACTTTTAGTGTATGCTTTGTGTTCTACACTATTCAATCCTTACTGTTTCATTTGATCATTTCACAAAGTGGAAGATGAAAAGATTTTCTAGTCACGAAGGCTTCAGGGTCTTTTGCTGGTTACTTTGGAGTCACCTCCGTGATTGTTGAGGAAAAGACTTTATATGGAAGGATCATTTGAAGAGAACAAGCCATAGGAAACTATGTCGGTTACCGACTTGTCGACGTCAATCTTGATTGATATTTTCCCCCTCGAGGTGACATCTTCTGAGCCCCAGCTATTTCTATGGATGAAAATGGAAGCGAATGCTACTAATTCATCTGGGAGTCCCCATACTACAGTTAGGGATACTTCATAACGGGAGTTCCCACACTCTCGTTAAGGTCAGGATCTCAATTGTTCTGACTCCCACAAATGCAAGAAATGGTACGATACCTTTAACATCTTCGACCACTTTTATGTTTACTTAGAATGCGACAGGTTCTCCCTTCTCATATGGGATGCTCGACTTTGATACGAACTTGGTCCTTACTTATTCTACCTTACAGACTATGGGTCTAGGGGTAGGGATCTCAAACACTCCCTTGCAAGGGTCAACCGTGGGCACTACTACCCTTTTTAATTACATTCCTTATGATGGGGTTCATATACCTCATCTGTCCCCTTCACTCAGAGGAAGTTTTCAGTAGTGTATTCACCCTCACACTAATTATAGCTTGTTTGGTGGAGGAAGTTTAGGACCTTCCTCTTACACAATGCTAGTGGGATATATGTCATTCTCTTTGTTTAGTTTGTTTGGGAGAAATGATTTTACTTTGGCCAGTTTCTCGACTGGGGGAAACCCCAAATTTGGTCAATATAACCTGGTGCAAGGTACCATTCCTTCACAGGGAACGACGACTAGAGTATACTCCACATAGGGCTTTTGGAATCCTTGGAAGGTCTCATTTCCCTCACAAGGAATTTCAGTCAGAGGTAACCCCTTCCATACTCATTGGAACCCCAGGAAAGGCTATGTACCCATTCCCATCAGATTAGTTGGGGGAATACCCTACCAAGGCCCTTGGAACACAATGCAGGGAGAAATACCTACGCAGGCTATGTCATCCAATTTTGGGAGTCACTCGATGATGCCTCAACAGATGCAATTTCCTTTTCCTGGTCAAGGCCACGGTTTCTAAAAAAACCCTGTCCAACAGTTCTATTTTTCTTGGAAACCTGTTGGAAACCCTACATATTTTCAACTTTTTAAAGAATCAAATAATAATTTATGTAGCTGTCTACTTGGGGTCACACGATTATTGTTCTTCATAAGCAGTTTTTGAAACTATGATTGTGATCTTTCGGTTATTCCTAGTGTTTTAATTTTCATGCTTCATTCATGACTGAAAGCATGAAAGTGAAGCATCAAAACCTATGATTGGATTACCACTTTATTTAAAGTTTATGAAAGGTATATGGCTCCACAGTTTCTGTTAATAAATATTTTGTTTCCTGCTATCAAGCTCATCTTCTATATTGACTCCTCAAATGTGAAGTATGCTTATGGATTGTTATGTGATTCACCAAGGGTCCATTTAATTTAAACTTTGATATTTTTTTGTGGCTTTTGGTCATGCGTATCCTTGTCACTACATTTTGGTTTATAAAATTTTCCCTCTCCTAAACTTTAGAAACCAAACCCACCTTGTTGTGCAACAATAAAATTTAATGAACTTGGTTGTGGCCTATACCCTGTGGGAGGTGGCAGTCCGACAACGATGAGCCCATCACCTCAAGCTAAATCTCAATTTTTTCATGTACTCCTGGCATTCATTTCACATAACGCCTTTCATTTGGTATTGAAGAACCTCTGTCCATACGCGCTAGGGTATTGATGATCTTTTGGGTCTGAAATGTTGTTCTGGTCTTCTCCTAGAAACCTTCCATACTCACTATGTTTTATTGTCCATTTTTTGTATCCCCATGGCCCGATCGTTAGGATTGAACCCAATGGATCTCAGACCCTGCTCCTGTGTGATGATGCAAGGGAGGATCTCGAGGGTCAAGGTTGTCTTGTTTTTCTTGAGAAATTCCAGGGATTTAACTTGCGAACCGCTCAAGAATTTTCCATTTCTTTTGATGGATGTCGAGCCAACGTAGGAGACATTCAGGTCAAAGTCACAAAGGATTTTTTAGGTCAAGAAATAGGTCTTCCTTTGACCGGGAAAAAATGGTTCAAAAATTCCAAGGTCGAGGAGGTTCTGTGGAGCCTTTTCTTCACATCTCAAAAGATCAAATGTTGTGATAAAGGTATGCCCGTGTCCCTGTTGAAAATCCAGTGGCATGGTTTGCTAGCAATCTTGAAATAGTGCATGACGTGTGAAGGCCACTTTGGTTTTGTTTTTCTATATCACATATGTTTTCTAATGAATTTCATTGGGTTTCAATTAAATATTCCCCATTACCTATGGAGAAGCCTGTATAAAATGGTAAAGAGGTATAAGAGACAACAATTGGATTCAAGCTTGTTTCACCATGGCTTAATAAAGATACTGCTAGTACATCAATTGAAGTTACAACATGATGACTGGAACGCCTTCCTGACTCAAAACGGTTTTGTTGACTCCAATGCTATAGAGGTTGACAAACCTATGATAKAGGAAACCATAGTCCCTTCCAGAGTGGTCCCTTCATCTACACAGGTCCAAATTATAATTGTGATGACAAATATTTCCCGGGCCACAAGTGTAAGGAAMAAAATCTTTTTATGGCCATCTCGGAGGATATTTCGGAAGAGAAGGTTGAAAATCCCCTTGTGTCTGAGTCACATGAAACCACTGACATCACCCCTCCCTAGGACCCTCTTGAAGTAGAACCAGTCATTTCCCTAAATCCTCTCACTAGCTTCTCTACTCCCCAAACCCTCAAGATAATCAGTTACTTCAAGCATATGAAGGTCATCATTCTGGTTGATAGTGGAAGCACACATAATTTTATTTAGTGTCGTAGTGCCCAAGAAACTCATTGCTACATCCATGTAGTCAATAATTTCCAAATCATGATTACCAATGGTGGCTCCATGAAATGTGGAGGGTGTTGTGAAAATTTGTGTCTCCAAATTGGTGACTACCACCTGAAATCTCATATGTTTTCTATCAACATGGGCAGTTGTGACATTGTATTGGGAACATAATGGCTAAGGACTTTAGGTCCCATTCTCATGGATTTTAAGGAATTAACCATGAAATTTGACTAGGAGGGACAACAATATAAGTTCCAAGGCATCACCTTCGGTTCACCTGAGATCATTAGTTCCCATTGCATGGAAAATCTGCTCAAAAAAGGTCATTTTGGTGTTATTGCCCAAATCCATGCCATAAAAGAAAGAGAGACACCCTCGGTGTCACAAGACCTCCAATCCATCCTTTCTAAAAATCAAGTGGTCTTTTCCACTCCCTCCTTCCCATGGTGTTCATGATCATTCCATTCCCCTTGTACCAGGAAGCCTTCCTCCCAATATCAATCCGTATCGTCACCCCTTTTACCAAAAAAATGAAATTGAGAAAATGGTCCAGGAACTCCTTAACGCAAGTGTTATCCACCCTAGTACAATCCCCTACTCTTATTCGGTGGTCATGGTCCTAAATAAAGATAGTTCTTGGTGAATGTGTCCTAACTTACATTCCCTCAACAAACTTACCATTAAAGACAAATTTCCCATTCCTTTCATTGATGACCTCTTGGATGAATTGAGTGGTGCCCATTTATTTACTAAACTTGATCTTCATTCTGGATACCACGAGATACGTATGAAAGAGGAAGACATTCCCAATACTTCCTTTAGAACTCATGAGGGCCACTATGAGTTTTTGGTCATGCCCTTTGGCTTCTGTAATGCTCCCTCCACCTTCCAAATCCTCATGAATCATGTCTTTCGTCCTTTTCTCCATAATTTTGTATTAGTTTTATTTGATGATATCCTCATCTGTATAAAAAACTGGACAGACCATCTTTCTCATGTAGATCGAGTTCTCCATCTACTCTCTCAGCACCAACTTTTCCTGAAACAATCTAAATGTGATTCTAGCACATCAGAAGTCAAGTACTTGGGCCATCTGGTTGGCAAGGATGACGTCAGGGTGGATCCTAAAAAACTTGAAGCTATGCAATACTGGCCTCACCCAATGATTCTCAAAAGATTGTGTGGTTTTCTGGGCTTAACATGTTATTATTGCAGGTCAGCTAAGAATTATGGAAAGATTGCAGCACCTCTCACTACACTCCTAAAAAAGAACTCTTTCACTTGGACTCCAGTAGTTTCTCAAGATTTTCAAACCTTGAATATGGCCATCTGCACCACTCCATTCCTGTCCCTTCCTATTTTCACAAACACTTTTGTCTTGGAATGTGATGCTTTAGGGAAAGGAATTGGTGTTGTATTTATGCAAGAGGGTCAGTTGTTGGCCTTTACCAACAAGAAACTGTCTGAAAGAAATCTGGGAAAATAAATCTATGAAAATGAAATGTTTTCTATTTTGCATGTCGTTTATCTGTGGCTCCCTTGTCTATTGGGGCAATGCTTCCAAATTAAGATAGACTTTTATAAACCTAAATTGCACCAGACATGCATACCTGGCATCAAGCAATCTAACTTGCTATCTTTTCCAAGCCATCACTGAACAAGCTCTTCTAAAAAACCATTGCTTTGAAGGTGTACATTCCCTGGACCACTACTTCCCACATACATAGGCATGTTTCCCCACTACAGCCTGTGTACACTCACAAAATATTGCGAAAAGTGGAAAATTGCATAGGATACTGGTTTCTGGGCCATTACTTAACCATTTGACTACTCATAGCTAGTCATCCCAACCACTACTATCCCATTTGTCCTATAAAATAAGAGGTTAGGGTCCCATTTCAAAGAAGAAGCATGAAAGCATAGAAACAATGCCCATTTTCTCATTCCCCCTTTGCCCTAATATTCGACAACCACATTGTGAGTTTGAGCCAGAATTCCCTTTTCCTCCATTGCAAGCCCTTGCCATTTTCCTAGAGAGAAATGAAGAGGAGAAGGAGATGTAGAAGTAGTTGGTGCACTATAAAGAGGATCCCAAGACCAAGTTCGAGGAGCATTGCCGGTCTCACATTGTAAGTGAATTTTGTGAGATTAATATAAAGAAGTACTTTTTCCATCCCACCAAATGACGTCTTAAATTTCAATGATGTTTTTACATTAATTGTTTATGATGTCTAACCCACTAATCCATATGTAGAATGGATGCTTTTAGTTTCTTTCTTTTCATCTGGTGAATGTAGGTCATCCTTGGGAGGATAATTGCAGTCAGGAAAAAAACAAGAGTAGAGAAATCGACATCGGACGTGGATTTTAAGGTATGCCTACCGGATCCCTACACTTTGTGTTTTATGTATGATTGTGGTGTAATGTCGGGATAGTTGATAAAAATTAGGAGACTTTAGACGGTTATCTCTGTCTACATTTTAGAACCCTGGTGTAGTCCATAGAGGGGTATTCCCGCTATAGAAAAATTGGTGACCATACTGGGGATGCCTCTAGGGTCTTTGGGGATATTTCTTTTTGGGTGATTTGAATAAGTTTATTCACTATTTTCTGAGTTTTTGTAAGCTTCTGTGTCTTTAAGGGATGTTGGTATTCCATACTAGTACTCCCTGCCTGTGTTGGACTGTTTTTTTTTCATTTTTTTGAGGAGTTACAGAGGTGTACGTGACCTGTAGTGGGTCTGCACGTGTCCATACGTGCCTTGTCCTTGGAAAACCCATGTAAATACGCTGGTTGTTGAAGTGTCAGTAGTGTGCATGTTGAGAATTTTATTGTAAAAATAAGAGGCAGTCATCCTCTTCCCTATCAGTAGTCACACTTATTAGGGGTTTTCTTGATCTAGTACTGGTCTCTGTTATAGTAGTCTGCAACCTAGGTATGACTTCCGTTTATCTTTATTTTGACCAAATATTTCTTTTTTTTTCTTTAATAGGGTTTTTAGACAATTTGGTGACTCTGCTTTGATCTACTTGCTTGGTATTATCAGTGACTCCCTGCGATCTGTGATTGGTCTAGAAGCCATTTCTTGGTCTTTTCTTGTTGTCATTTTCCCTTTTTTTTCTTTGGAAGAAAAGAAAAGAATTCATTTTCAAATTTCTTGTTTTGAAGCATACAAAAAAAAAAAAAATCTTTCATTACTTTGTTTGGTAAAGTAGTTTAGATTAGTTTCTTTGTTTACCAAGGAAAAACAAAGTTTTCTTAAGTTCTTTACTTGAATTGTTAGGACATTAAGTAGCTCATAGTCGAGTGAAATCTTGTTTCAAGTATTTATTTTCAAATATCTAAGAAAAGTAGTTACGAAAAGTTTGGTGAAATAGTTTAAATTAGCAAATATTTTGTGAAGAAGAAGTAGTTTTGTTTCTAGTTTCATCTTATGATCTTCTCTTTCGTCTTTTAAAAGAACATCGTTGGTTTCATTTCCGTTCCTTTTGAATTAAGACAACCACTAAAATGAACTCTTAATTAAATGTTATTAGAATTTTTGTTTGTAGGGTACATCAATGCATTCTAGGTTAGAGCCTTGATTTAGGATTGGAGAGGAAACTCTTCAAGGCTACAAAAACAAACATAAGAGTTTGTGCTAGGGAGTTCTTGAAAGTCCAGTAACCGTGAAAGTTATCTGGGAGCCCCCTCTAGCACAAGGGCTAAACATGAGGTCGCATGTATAAAGGTAGCGAAGATAACCCCTCCAAAGTTGGACCAAGCATAGTGGGGAACACATATAAAGGGCTTATCTTGGGATTTTGTTGATTGAATTTGCCACAGAGATTCATGGGTATCAAATCTGTTTGAGGTCCTCATTTGTCTTCTAGAACACTTTCTTTCGATACCCTTGATAGGTTTCCGGCTTGATACCCTGCTCATTGCGGTCCATTCAACTATCGACTCTACCCACCTGATGACTGTTCACGCCGACAACCTAGTTGCCTTTATCTTAGTGACTTACACAGGTGACTGTGGGGGTATACCACGGTACCTTGGGTAGAAATCAGGCCACGCTTTGCATAGTATAACAAGAGGGTGCTTTTGTATTCTAGTTTCACTTGAATTGGTAAGTTTCTCTAGTGTTGTTTGTTGTAACTATTCTTCCAACTAGCTAGTGATCTGCTTGTATTCTCTCATAGGATCTTTTTTTAGTGTGTGTTGGTTTTTAAAATGATTATAGAAAGACCTAGGGTTTCATTGATATTCTCACACAGTGGAGGATCAAGATCTTTGTTGTTCGTGAAATCTTTTGGGCCTGCCTCCAGTTGATCTTGAGCCACCCCCGCCACCACTAAGGTGAAAACTAGACTATCAAGGGTATTTTGAGGTGACCAGCTTACAGGAAACTATTCCTGACTCATCTTCGTGAGGAGAACATTTGATTTTGGAGGAGCCAATCATTTTTGACCTCGGAGCGGAAGCTCTTGTTCTATATAACCCTCCAATCACTGATCTATCAACGCCCATCATCGTACAACTTCGATCTTATGAGCGCTAGGTAGTATCACAAGAAATGATGGAAACACATGCTACTACTACTTCAGGGAATACTCATATTTACTCTATGAATGTCACTACAGGGGGTGTTTGGCCTCCTAACCAATTGTCGTCGGTCTAGGCCACTATGGTCTCGACTGCATCTACCTCGGGAAATGGTCTAATTCCATCTATGGTGGAAAACACTGCTCCTTTCACTCAAAGTGCGACAGGCCCTCCATTCTCATATGGGATGCCTGGCTTCAGTACGAGCACTGTACTTTCCTACTCCACTCTACAGAATTTAGGTCTCGGGGGAGGGAGCTCTAATGCTCCTCTATAAGGATCCATGGGGGGTACTTTAGCTCCCTATAATGCTTTCCCTTACAGAGAGGGTAATATACCTCCTTCATCCCCTTCACTCGATAGTGCTCACCAACACTTCGTCAGGCCAAACGCAAACTATAGTTTGTTTGGAGAAAGTAGCCAAGGACTTCCTTCTTATAACATGTCAGTTGGTTCGACAACATTCTCTTTGTTCAGAAAATTTGGTAACAACGATTTCTCATCAGTTTCCATCTCGATCTGGGGAAACCCCAATTATGGACAACAACATCCTGTACAAGGTACTATTCTTGCATAGGGGGGGAAATTTGGAATTCCTTACTCACAAGGACCTTGGAATCCATGGCAGGGATCAGTTCCCTTGTTAGGGATTTCGACTAGGGGAAACCCCTTCTATAGCCAATGGAACCTTGGGAAAGGCTCAACACCTATGCCCATCAGATCGACAGGGGGAAACCTTTCCCAAAATCCTTGGAATGCGACACAAGCCCAGCCCTTTAAGTCCTATTATAAGAGTCATTCGATGACATCTCAACAAGCGCAGAGTCCGTATGTTGTTCATGGCCATGGTTATTACCAGAACCCTAGCCAACAACCTAAATTTTTCTGGCAACCTAGTGCCAACCAAACTCCAGGCTCATTTTTCCTTGGTTACAATCGACAACCCAAATTACTGTTTTTGATAACTTTGCACTTGCTAGACTTGACAAGATTATTAAATGACCCCATCTGTCATGATCCACATTGGTCCCCTATGCCGACCAAGTTTCCTTCAAACATTCCAAAGTTTGAGGCCAAGCCTAACGAATATCTAGGTGATCATGTGACTACCTTCCATTTATGGTGCTCATCCAAATCATTGAGAGATGACTCCATCCAGTTGTGTTTGTTTCAACGCACTCTCATCGAGAGTGCTACGAAATGGTACATCGAGCTCGACCGCTCAAGATACTCTTCCTTTGGTGAATTAGCAATGGATTTCTCAAACCATTTCCAATTACCTGTGAGATACTATGCCGACACCGAATTGTTCGCCAACTTTGAGCAAACAAAAGTGGACCATATCTCAGATCACATCTGAGAATGGAGATGTCAGAAGAGTTTGATAAAAGTGCCAGTCCTACTAGCATTCCTGTTAGAGTGGTTCCTTAAGTCTTTGGTACCTCAATTATCTAAAGACGTCACAACCTCAGGGGTATTTCAAGAATAAGAAGCGATAATGAGAGCTCAACAACTAGAGCTTATTTACTTTTAGTCTGGTTTACTTTACAAATTTTTTCCAGATGCACCAAGGTCGATACTTGATAAGAGCAGAGAGAGGTATGGGCCACATGCTGATGGTATTGTCATTTCAGCACAAACGAAGCCTATTGATCAGTTGTCAAATCAATTGCATCAATTTTTGATACAACAGACAGTGACCAGTCAGACCACTAGTTTAGTTGTTCCCTCTACCCAAACTTTGGATGTACACAGTGTGCAATTGAAAAATCTTAAGGCCACCCAACAGCCTAAAGGAAAGAAGAAACAATGAAAGAAGGGTAAGGAGGATAAGAAACCTACCAATAATGTTGGTGGGGGAAACACTAAAAATAAGAAGTCGAAGTGTCTGTGTAATCTTTTCACAATAGACCATCTGACTCACCAGTGCCCTCGGCTTGTGGAGGCCCATAAGTTATTGGCACAACAATAGCCTGTTGTGTTAGCGAATCCATTTCCACATGGGAAAAATCTAACTCAAGCCTCTTCGAGTATAGAAGGGGGTAGTCAGGGACCCCCTTCGTCTTCGAGTAATCTTGTGTCCATGAATGTGTATATGATAAAAGGTAGCATTGACATAACGACTAGGACATGTGACTACGAAGTGCCAAACACCTATGAGAAGGGTAAAGAAGTCGAAAACCCACATCGTCCTATCCATATTGAGAAGACATTGGGAGAAACAATGAAACACATCCAAAAAGGTGCATTCAAGAAATCTTCCCACAAGCCAAACACAAGGGCCACCCAAAACTACTCTGTGGTGGAGGATTTGTCACAAACCCCTTGTGTGATGTCTGATTTGGAAGTCCTCCAGAGTTTCCCTTCCCAAAGAAAGGCTTTGTTAGCAGCCTTAGGATCTACTGAGACTTGTAATATAGGAACCATCATGCTTGATACGACCAACTTAAAACCTCATCTTCCTCACCATGTGGCATTTCAGATAGTAGTGTCTTACACCATGAAAATGTTTACTCAGAACATTTTTTTCATGGTGGTGGATGCAGGTGCCTCGACATGCATGATGTATTTGGTGTTTTGGAAGGCCATTGGCCAACCTGTTTTGTCTCCATCACCTACTCTTCTCACCACTTTTGACGATCGTTCATTTCGACCACATGGAATCATCCCCTATTTCCCCATGCAGTTAAGAGGGAAAACCGTGTGTGTCGAAGATTAAGTGGTCAATGTGTCTCTCGACCACAATCTCTTGTTAGGAAGGATTTGGACCTACACTATGCAAGCAATGGTCGTGACATTTTTCTAGGTCTTGTTGTTTCCACATGAATGCTATATCGTTTCCATTGATCATTTATCCTTCTCTCGTCCTGACCCTTCATTATGGGTATCCATGTCTTGATGATTGATAACCCTCAGCTCGACATCGTCAATGTAGGGGTTGGTTTGTGCCCAGCTTTGATGGGTACCTTTGATTACCTGCCTTCGATTGACAATGTCCACTGCATATTGGTTGTCCCTGAACAACCTAGGGCTGAACGTTTTCAAATCTCATCGTTTCGCATGACTTACTTTAACAATTTGTGGACTCTTCCTTCCCCATCAACCATGATGGGAGGGATAGGGAACCATGGCATGGCCATGCCTTTGTGCATGGCATAAGTTGTGTACTCTATAGTTCATCAAACTTCCACCGACCCTGATCCGACTCCCACACAAAAGTTGGATCCGGTTCTCGATCCTACACGGGCTCAAGGTTCCCGCGCCGATGTTGATTCTTTAGACTTATTCTTTCCCTCAGAAGAGGTGATTATTGAGGTAATTACTATTCCAAACATACCCTAGGATGATCTTCATCATAGATCTTACTTCCTCCCAGAGTTAAGAAGAATTGAAGTAGGTAAATTCACTTTGACTATGACTGGAGATAAGGCTTGTCCTATCAATCCTTTGGCTATGCACGTTGTTTACACTGAAGGAAATATGGAAAACATTGATCAAATGATACCTATCGATATCTCCATAATCCTTGGCGTCATGGAGAATATCTTCGTCGGAGCAGACTTCTCCCCTGAGGAGATTCAAATCTACACAGATTTATTTAAATAATTCTACAACGTTTTTTCCTGGTCTTATGACGAAATGCCAGGCATAGATCCAAGAATCGTCGAACATGAAATCATGACATATCCTGATGCTAAGTCGGTCCACCAGAATATTCATCCAATCAATCCTAGGAAAGAAGCATCTATTAAGGTTGAAGTAGAGAAACTACTCCAAGATGGTTTCATCTACCCTATCCAATTGACTCAATGGGTGTCAAATCTCGTTCTAGACCACAAAAAATAGGGTACGATTCTCGTATGTACAGACTTCTATGATTTGAACAAGGCATGTCCAAAGGACAATTTCCCCACACCATTTATTGACCAGATAATCGATGAATACGTAGGTTGCGAGGCCTTTTCTTTCATGGATGGTTTTTCAGGATACAATCAGATGCATATCAAACCTAAAGACTAACACAAAATCACTTTCATCTGTCCGTGGGGTACATTCTCTTATCGGAAGATGCCTTTTGGTCTAAAAAAAGCTGGAGCTATGTTTCAGCGGGTCATGCGTTTTTATTTCCACAGTCTCAAACACATAGTCGAGGATTATCTTGAATATTTACCAACATGATCTCGCAAGAGAGTTGATCATCCCACACACCTCAGACTTATCTTTGAGTGATGTCGCTACTACAAGATCAGATTGAATCCAAAAAAATGTAGCTTTTGCATAACATTGGGTCATCTGTTAGATTTCATATTTTCAACAACAGGGATCACAGTCGATCCTCTAAAGTTTGAGGCGATAGTTTAGTTGCCTCCCCTGTGCACAATCCCTCAATTTCAAAGTCTACAGGGAAAAACAAACTTTTTAAAGAGTTTCATCATGAACTATGATGAGATCACAAAGGATTTTATGCGGTTACTAAAGAAGGATGTTCCTTTTCATTGGGACGAAGCCACTCAATGCTCTTTCAAAGTGTTGAAATGTGCCCTCACATCTATCCCTCTGCTTCGGCCACCTAATTATAATAAATATTTCTTATTGTACTTGGCCACTGCGGATTCAACCATCAGTATGGTATTTGTTCAGGAGGATGATTTTCTCTCAGAATATGTTATTTATTACCTGATCCGAGGCTTGGTTGGACCAGAACTCAATTATCCCACATTGAAAAACTTGCGTTGGCAGCAATTCATGCTATCCAACGGTTTCGTCATTACATCTTGTTTCATAAGACCATCGTCATTGTCATTGTGATCTGTTTCAATAAATGTTGACACGACATGTGATCAGCGGAAAGATCAGTAGATGGATATTTATCCTCCAGGAATTCAACTTGGATTTTGTTCAGTGAAGTCCAAAAATTCATCGGTCTTTGCAGAACTCATCTCAGAACTTCCGGTCGAATCAGGAGATGTTATCCCTCAGGAGTCACCTATCAAAGGAGACATGTTTTTGATCGTGTCTCCGGACCCTTGGTACGGAGATATACTAGTCTATATCCATAATTTGAAGTGCCCTACCTCTGCTTCTCATGATGAACATCATCGTATACGCCATCAAGCCAAAAACTATCTCATACTCGAGGACACTCTATATTGTTGAGGTGTAGATTGCATCCTTTGCCGGTGTCTCACCCATGAAGAAGCGGAAATCGTGCTTAACGATTTCCACACTGGAGCATGTGGTGGTCATTTTTCTATTTTGGCAACAACCCAAAATATTCTATGAGCCAGTTACTTTTGGCCAACATTAATCAAATATTGTGTTGAATCGGTCAAGAAGTTCCACCCGTGTCAGATATTCTCTCAGAAGTTGAGGGCACACCCCGTTCCCATGTTTCCTGTCATCACATTTGGTCCCTTCACCAAGTGGGGGATTGATTATGCTACATGAAACCCTCCTTCTTCAAGGGGGCACCGTTATATCATCATAGAAGTAGACTACTTCATGAATTGGGTCAAAGCTATGCCAACATTTAAAGATGATGGTGAGACCGCAACTCTCTTTTTGTTTAACCAGATAATAGAAAGGTTCAGCATCCCGAGAGAGATTGTCACTGACCATGTTAGTCACTTTCAGAACAAAATGATGTCCAAGTTAACATCAAATATTAGGTTGATGCAAGAACATTCATCACCCTACTACCTACAATCGAATCGTCTGTTGGAAGCTGTGAATAAATCCCTTAAAAATATTTTACAGTGAACGATCGATTCGGCCAGGTCAAATTGGCATTTGATGTTGTATTCGGCATTATGGGCCTACCAAACATCTGTTAAGACTGCAGCCAATTTCTCACCTTTTAAACTCGTTTACAGTATGGAAGCAGTCTTGCCTATAGCATGTCAGATCCCCTCTCTAAAGTTGGTAGTACAATTATTGCCAAACACTTCACCGCTTGAAGAGAGTTTATTATATCTTGATCAGCTCGATGAGTAGCGTCGGGATGCATCCTTGGCTAATGAGGCTCACAAACATAAAGTCAAGTGTCAGTATGATCATTTTGTTCGTCATCAGATTTTCTCTGAAGGCAACCTTGTCCTAGTCTATGACCAAGATAAGGACCCCCTGGGGGCAGACAAGTTCAAATCCATGTGGTTCATACCTTTCATCGTGAAGGAGGTTATAAAGAAGGGTGCTTATCGTCTGGTGGAATTTGAGGGAAATTCTTTGGAGAATCCTAGAAATGGGCTCTACCTCAAGAAGTATTACTCATAGGTGGGTCTCCTTGGGTGACTTCTTATAACATATGTATAGTCATGTACATTCTCTTTTTAGTTTTCATCTTTTTGGTTTTATGGACGTGTCATTTTTTATGTCATCTTTTTCACTGTGGTAGATTTCAAGTGAATCAGAGGTGTTCATTGGGTTCACAGATAGCGTCAACCAACACACTCAAAGGATTACTTCTGCAGCTTGGGTGCTTTTCACACCTTAGGGCCAGTTGCTATCTTCAGGAGGTATATGTTTAGGTGACGCCACAAACAATGTCACCAAATACAACACAATCTTAGAGTTGCTTCGTGATGCTTTGTCACATGGTATATCTCACCTCCGTGTCTACTTAGATGCTAAGCTGGTTGTGTCTCAGTTAAATGGGGTTTACCACATTTACGATCTTACACTAAACCAACAGTTCCTTAGGGTACGTCTCTTAGAACGAATATTTGATTACATTACATATATCCATGTTCCTAGGAGATTGAATCAAATCACAGATACTCTAGCCAATCATGTATTAGATTGGCATATTTCACACATATAAGAAAAATCACACACACGCACATGTAAATAAATTTGTAAAATAGATGTAATCCATAAGGCGTAAAGGATAAAAAATATCCATATATATATCAAAAAATATTAGAGTACATGGGTGGGCACAAGCACCTCAAAAATATGTCCAGTCAGTGTCACGGGGCTTATGCCCTCAAAAATATACAAAAGGTTCTCTCGGTACATAAGTAGTCTAGCCTAGCTAAGGGTGGGGCCTGTTGGACTTGCTGTAGTGAACAACAATGTTCACCAAATACCGAAAGAGTTGGACCCAATTCTGCGACACCCCAACTATGTGAGGTTGCATCGACAGTGGGAGATCCTCGATCTCTTCCATAGGGATTGTATGAGTGAGCGTGGTAAGGTTCCACTCTACTTGTCTCAATACTCTCTCAGCCTCTCTAGCCGGAGGCCCCCCTGTTGTTGTTGTTGGTCTAGCGGCTCCAGCTAGTCCTACCTCTGGCTGAGGACGCCACCTAGTCCTCGAGAAGTCTGTTGGACGTGTTAACGCTCTGTAAATTTCCTAGAGGTTGTTAGAAAAGAAGAAATTTATGGGAGGTAACTTTATCCAACCACTTTGAAGCTAGGGTATATCCCTACCAGCTCCAGAGAGGGATCTCTCTCTATGATTTAGATATGTTTCAAATTTGAAATATTAGGCTAGGTAAATAAAATATGTTGGTTTTGTTTGTTGTATTTTTCGTTGGGTTGGCTGAGATAATTTACACATCCATTGGGCTATGAGGTCTATATCATGAAATAAAATATAAACCAGAAAGCAAAGAAACTTTTCACAGGGCGAGATAATGTAATTCGTTGGATTCGTTTAGTAGCATAAATGAGAAATAGCGGAAAAAAGGTGAGAATGTCAATTATAACAAAGAAGCAATTAAGAATTTCTTTATCGTAAAATCAGAAGATGAAACACTAAAATATTTTAAACTTAGAAACATGGTATACAAAGATAAATCCTGCAACGTTCATTACTTTCAAAGATTAGTTTTAGAAAACAGTGTGATAACTAAGCGAGAATAACATTTAACTTAGAAAGGAAAACATCACTAGTGAATACACACAAGAATCCTGTAAAAATGCCTCTTTGTATTAACGGAAGACCTCTTGAAAAATATTACAGTCTGATAGCTCACAGGGCGTAAATATCAACCCTCAGTACTTTGAAAAGTGAAGTATTTATAACCCAAAATTACAAACAATCCTGTCATTAAAGATCAGGACATGGTAAATCTGTTTTTAGCCTAACTAACTTAACAAATTACAAGAATCTAGGAAACTATTTGATGATGTGTCGCAACTCCATGTTGTTTTCTGGGTGAACCATTGGTGAGGCCTCTACATGACCTTGTCTGACTGGACAACTAACTAGGCTGGGACAACTCATCGATTACTCAATTAGGTCACAAAGCTCTTCCCATCGAAGATGACTGGGAATGCTGATTTTGAGTAACCTTTGGTAGACTTCATCCATATCTGTGTACTTGAAAAAAGTAATCTTGGTGATGAAGATGTACCGGATCTCATGATGTATGTTGATGTCCAACTGAAGTGCATCTAGGAATGCCTTGCCGGTGATGCTGCCTTGAATACCTGAAAAATTCAAACTATCCTTAGCCACATCAGCTAGTCTCTTTTTGCAATCTGGGAGCATCATCAATTTGTCATTTATCACCTTCAAACTGGGAAGACCTTTCTACTGTAGAGCCTCAATATTGCTGAAAAACTTTTGTACCCCTAGGTCCATGGCCTGAACCTTTTCTTCTAGCTGTATCATCAGTCCTCTCTTGGTCAAGACGCTTTTGAACTCAAGGATGGTCTCTGTTCTATCCTCAATTCTCAGCTCTTCCAACTCCTTTTTGGTTTTAGAATTCAAGAATTTGATGATTTCATTAGCCTGTGTGGGCATCTCTCCTAGTTCTGATCTGATCTTCTCGATGGCTTGTTTACTTCTCTGCACCAATTCATTTTTCTCAAACATAATCAGTATCATTGGCCATATTTCATTCATAGACTTGGTGATGTCTGTCCAGACACTTTCTTTGACTTTGGCCAGTGTTTTACCTACCATTGTTTGCTTTTGGACCTATTGTAACTCTTGTTTGAGCTGGTATGACACCTGTTTTTCCTTGGAGAAGTTGGTTTGATAATAATATTTGAGTTCCCGAAGGTTCTCAATCTCCTTTCTGAGCCTGCTAATCTCTGTCTTCTGCAGGTTCATCTTTTCCATAGATTTAGCTAATTCAACCATCTTTTCCATAGACGTCAGTGGATTCACTGATGGGACTTCTGCTAGTGATGTTGTGCTCACTCCTGAGAGTGGCACTACACTCAACAAAATGAATTCCATGGGTTTCAACTGTTCTTTCTCTTTTACTAGCTTCTCCATCTCAGCTTCCATCTCCTTCAGTTATGCATTATGTTCCATGATCAGCTTAAGCATATCATATTTTTCTCCCTCTATCTCTGCTATTTCCTTTTCCTATGAGTCTACCGTTGGTGGAAGCTTCAATTGTTTCCTCAAAGATGCTATGTCTTCATTTTTCTTCTTGATCATCTCCTTGACTGCTTTCACATTCGAGGGATCGTACTCAATATTGAGGACCAGTTCCTCCAATGTCTTGATCCTGTTGTCCTTGGAAAATGATGATATCTTCTCCAACTTCAACTATGTCTAGACATTGTTCAGAGACACTTGTAACCTGGAGGCGGTAGTGAAAGCATGTGACAACGTGGAGAAAACCATTTCTCCAGTTTTCCTGTGCAGATCCATTTGATCGGCAGGATGCACGTCTTTGGTCTAGACTTCAAAGATTTCCCTTTTATAGTTGGTGATTACCTTTGGGTCTAGCACCTGTGCTTGGAGAAACTTCATGTGAATTATGCCCTTGTTCATGTCAAACACCGATAACATCCTGTGTTGTGAAGTCAACGTCTTCTTCCAAAATTGGGCATATGTGTTGTTGGTTAGAGTTTGATTTTTTTTCTTGATCAAGTCATATTTCTCAAAGATGCTCAGCTTTGGTCCTGTCTTGCCTGACTGGTTGATTCGTGGATTATCTGTAGTCTTCTTTGGTAACACATTGGTTATAATCTAGCTGCTGCTTGTGTTGAGGAGCGACCGATCAACCTATGTCATTGTAGTGGATGGAATTTCCTTTTCTCCAGCCGGGTTAGGAGTTGGACTGATTTTTGGCCTCTTGGTATGCAGACAAAATTCTTCTAATGATACTTCAGTGATAGGAGGTGGCAGATCCTGCCTAGTCCTTTTCTCCTTTGGAGCCTGTGGTGTGGTGGTCTATGATACAATGATCGGGAGGTCCTGTTGTTCTGTTTCAACCAAAGTGTTTGGTTCCTATCCTATCTGGTTTGCAAATTTTTCTACCTCGGGCCTAGATTCATGGACATATGAGATATTCTTGTTTTTTATCCTCATCTCTGAAATGATCCCTCATGGATTGTAGTGCCATGTGAAACTCATAAAGAATTTCATTTCCTTCAATAGCCTATCTGCTTCCTCCCCGACTCCTCGATTGTTGCAAATGAAAGACCCAATCTGCCTTTTGATTCTGAGTTGTTGCTTCTTCTTTAAAGGCACAAAATGAATATCATCCAAGTTTATCATCTACCTTATGTCTTCCATAGAAAAAATTCTGACAGGTAAGTATTTGGGCAGTTTATATCGGGCCAACTCGCACCCATAGACTCTGATCTTAGTGTGATTTTGGTACAGGTAGAAATCACCATTCTTTGTATGATCTGAGAGATGTAGGATCTTCTGAACTTCATCATTAATCCTGGGTTTGGGTCTTCCGCTGAGCATACTCACCACTGGGTGGTAGAATTTATCGATGAACTGCTTGAAACTGAATTCCGTGGAGTTGTGTCTGAGCAGGGAAGTCCATGCGGTTACTGCCTGGGTTCTACCATCTCCGTCCATCTTCTGCATGGAAAAAGAAATTTTGTCTGCATGGAAGAAAACGAACAGGTATGCCAGTATTGAAGAATACCGGAACATGCCTTCTATGGAAAAATTGACAAATTGCTCGTGAATATTGTTCGTCAGGAACGTGCTAAAGTCAAACTATGTAGTAGGCTTCTCATTGGTGGAGAAAATAGACAAAAATCTCATAATGGGTTCATCTACCCACTGATCTGAATAAAAACCCAACAAGGCACATAGGGACATGATAAACTAGTTTCCTTTGGTTGAGAACATGGAGGAAGGATAAGGGGGATTTGTAGCAGGGAGTTGAGCGGATTGTGGAAGAAAAAGCTCAAATATTTGAGCTCTTTGAGGAAAAGTCATCTTCTGGTATAACTCTGTAAGGATTTCAAGGTTAAAAGGTGCTTCATAGTTGGCTCGGGATATTTGCATCATTTGGTCGATGGTTTCTGGCATGATGGGGAAGAGAACTTCCTCGAACGAGGATATGATGGATCTTTGCTCGGGAATATAGTGGGCTTGGCACTTGAGGGCGAACTATGGGAAATGGTGAATCTGGGGAAGAGATGCAGGGGTAGGTTGGACTCCCAGAGTCCAGTTTCATCACTCTGGTCCAGGAATACTTTTTTAAGCCATGATTGATGGTCTACGAAGTTTAAATCACACTTAGTGTCTGCGATTAAGTAGTCTTTGTCGGCCAGTGGAACCCTATCGGGATCGACAGGAGGTGGGAGAAATGGATTTTGCTCTCCTTCTATTCATTTTGATTTTGCTGCCATTACTATAACAATACCTGCAAATAAAACAATATTAGTGGGGGGGACTGACTGTAATGGAGAAGAAAACGAGGTAAATTATCTGGTGCGATGAGTGGGTAAATGGTGAAGGAATGAAGAGTGAGGGTAATTTTGAGTAAACTGGTATCTGTTGGGCGCAGGGAATAGTTTAGCGGGTTAACGGATAATTTATCCAGTAATAAATGGCCAACGGGCCATTTAGAATGTGAGATGGCAGGTGACAATGAATGAGGGATACAGATGGGTGATGTAGCGGTTATTGATTGGGGGAAAAAATCATGGTGAGGGGACTTTCCATGAGTGAATGAGGGAGAAGGAATGATGGAGTTATGGGATATGACTCTTTTGGAAAGGTGGATGATGACATCATGAGGTGACGAGGTATGTCAGACAGTAGGAGGTGGTGGGACTCGGGACCAGTAGATTTATGCCACCTATTGATAGGGAGCCCACCAGAGTAAGATTATGTTTTGG